>CAXITT010000860.1:108722-134008 GCA_964033795.1 Lymnaea stagnalis
ATCTATCGATCTATCGATCTATCGATCTATCGATCTATCGATCTATCGATCTATCGATCTATCGATCTATCGATCTATCGATCTATCTATCTATCTATCTATCTATCTATCTATCTATCTATCTATCTATCTATATATCTATCTATCTATCTATCTATCTATCTATCTATCTCTCTATCTATCTATCTATCTATCAATCAATCAATCAATCAATCAATCAGTCAGTCAATGAATCAATCAATCAATCAATCAATGATATATATATAAATATATATTTATCTATATGTGTAATATTATGTTTTATTTTTCGTTGAATTATTACTTGCTACGGTTTGGTATGGGCTCTCTTTTGAAATAAATTAGCTCTATGATTGCTCCATTTGTTTTTTACGATTAGAGTTATTTATGTTCCAAATATTCTACAAACATCTTCAGCATACACGGCGATATATAGAGTTTAGACACCTTAATTATTTAATAAAAACATTATCCATTCAAACAGGCCACACAGGTCACACAGGTCACACAGGCCACACAGGTCACACAGGCCACACAGGCCACACAGGTCACACAGGCCACACAGGTCACACACTACTATCTCATAGATCCGGTGGTCTTGCGAGGAAAAGTGAAAATCTTTGTACTTTTTTAACTTTTCCTTTTTCGGAGAAATTTTGTCTGATAGGGCATTCATGTGATTTTTTTGCAAAGGACAGTGTGAGAGTTGTGTGCTCATCTATAAACACCGAAATGAGGCATACTGACAGCTAGCGCTGGCTCTGAATCCGGCAAGCCCGTCCTATGAACTCTTTTTCATTCTACAACATTCTATTTATTCAACATCGCATTTCTTGTTTTCGGAACTTTCCAATAACTTTATATTGGTTCAGCACTTAAAGCACGAATGAGATGCGCACTTGTCTAGTTTATGCAAAGGAAAATGGCTACCCCTATAATCAACATCAAGAATTAACCAATACAGCAGATAAAAATAAACAAAATAACATCGCCTTTAAGGAAAAGAAACTAATTGAAAATGAAGAACGATGATGCCGGAGCTAAGAGAGAAGTACGCAAGAATAGAGCTGGGGGTGATTTCAAATACGTGGTCGTTGTCGTATCGGGTCTAGTCTTGTGTCTTCTGGGAGTCGTCGTAGTAATGTTCTTTACTAATCCCAATGCTTACAAAAATTTGAAATCCAAAGACACTAAGCTAGAGAAGGTAAGAAGATATTTGTTGTTGTTGCAGATTTTTTTTAGTGATCATAAAATTATGGCCGTTAAAGTAATTTTTGAAAAAAAAAAAAAATGAAAATTATCTGAAACAAAATTACCAGAACTACACTCCACTCAAATACACGCTCTACCAAACTCAAAAACGTTCCAAAACACGTGACATACACAGAACCGTCCTTAGCAGATTTTAAGAATAGGACATTTAAAAAATGTTGAGACTCTAACATGGAAATTGTTTTAGGAAGCCCGCTATATCAGTGGCGCACTCCCCGTGCTGCGGCAAGGCGTTGATGTGAAAAGTCCAAGGCCGTGTTTAACCAAGCAATGTGTGGAGACAAGCAGCTACATCTTAAACAAGATGGACTTTTCTGTCAACCCTTGTGATGATATGTATTTCTACTCGTGTGGTGGACTACATGCCAAGACTAAGATTCCTAGAACAAAAACCTTTGGTGTGTACCAAGAAGCTGATAATCGGCTTCATTTGAGATTACAAAAGGTAATTTTTAATATAGAATAAAATGATGTGCACCAACCCTCAACGTGCATTTAAGATTTATGGTATATTAAGGTATCCTTCAAATTACTTAAATGTATATATTTAATTTTTTTTAAAACTTCTTTGTTTTCATTGCAGATTTTGTCATCCAATGATACTGAGCTATTTGGCAAGAACTCAAGTGCTGTGGCCAAGATGAAAATGTTTTATCGAATGTGTATGGATGAGAAGGATCTGGAGGGGAAGACGTCAAGGATTTTATCTGTAATTTGATTTGTCTCTTCAATGAAGTTGAATAACATTTGCGATAGAGAAGGTTTGTTTTTTTTACATGACAATCTGTGCATGGTAAGAATTTACATGTCGCCATTCGTGGTGAAGACGCACCCCGCTTGCAGGCCGACCCGTGGTAAAAACTTTAATAGCATGAAAATTTAAATTGGAGGTAAGAAATTTTCGCAAACGAAGTTCTTGTAGGACTATACCAGTCTCTATTTGAAAAAAATAACAGTAATTGTTTCTGTGTCACTATCCCTGTCACTCTGGAAATAAACGTGAGCAATTTTTTTGTGTGTCAATGTCTCTCTGGAAATATACCAATGATAGTTTCTGTTTCATTCTCCCAGTCTATATGAAAATAAATACCAATGATTTTTTCTGCTCCATTCTCCCAGTCTATATGAAAATAAATACCATTGATATTTTCTGTTTCATTCTCCCCAGTCTATATGAAAATAAATACCAATGATATTTTCTGTTTCATTCTACCAGTCTATATGGAAATAAATACCAATGATTTTTTCTGCTTTATTCTTCCAGTCTATATGAAAATAAATACCAATGATATTTTCTGTTCCATTCTCCCAGTCTATATGGAAATGAATACCAGTAACTAATTTCTGTGTCATACACCAGGTTATTCTTGAAATATATATCAGTGATATTTTATGTGTCATTCTCGATGTCTCTCTTAAAATAAATGCAGGGATATTTTCTGTGGTAATTTCCGTATCTCTATGGAAATAAATATCAATTCTCTTTTACCTGTCATTTTTCTTCATGTCTTTCTGGAATAAAATCCTTTGGCATGACGATTTGTCGACATAGGTTAAGTGGGAGAGCACACACCGAATAACCAGATATGTTTTGTGCAAATAAAGTTTTCGATAGCGTAAGAAATGAATTCACTAATGTAATAGAATCACGAATAATTATTTTGTGCAAACATTCACTTTACTTTATATCACAGGTCATCAACGATCTGGGTTCCTGGACTCTGTCCAAGGTTGATGGTGTTCCTTTCGACAAGCGGAAATGGAGTCTTCAGACAACGCTGACAAAACTCCACAAGATGGGATTCAACTTGCTCTTTAGCTTAGACGCAGTTGAAACCCTGAATCCAGAAACTTACGAATTGATGAAAGTACTGCACGTAGGTAGCCATCTAATCAATATGCTAATGTTGTACTGCTTGTAGGCAGTCTGCTTATTGCATGTTAATATATACAGTTGAAACCGACCGAATTTCGGCTTCAGCTTTGGCGCCAAAAGTTGCAATTTGATCACTTTCAGCCTTGTTTCGACCGAGCGGAAGCAGAAAAGTTAACTACAGTTTTTCGGCCGAGAGTGATTTAGGTTTTCGGCTACCTATCAGAAGTCAGCAATACGATATTCAAAATTGCTTGACGTTTTGCTGTCAACGTCAGTTACATGACCAACACTCTGCGAAAACTGCTCTCGGCTCTCCTTTACTACCAAAAATTAAAATTCAATTAGGCCTAGACAAATGTAAACAGTTTTGTTACAGTAAAAACTAATGGAATAGTCATATTTATATCATTTTTTTTTTGTGTTTTAATTTTTTCATTAATAAAATGTAAAACCCTAAATTCCGTGGTGACATTAATTTTGATTAATCATTTTCATGCTCATCAATATTGTATAATGTCAAAGGTTAAAAAAATTGAATAATCCTAGGGAATAGCTATATTTCCATTATTATATATATTATCATTATTTTTTTTTTAAATTAAGGCAACGAAGGCTTTTTCAATTTATTTATTCCTTGAAATGTATCACGGGATTGTATAATAATTATGTATTGACCTACTGCAGACCGGTTTACTTTTATGATTTTGTAAACCAAATTAGGTGTCTTTTGAGATGCTCCGTCGAGGTGTGGCAGAACATTTTAAGAGACCCGTTTAAAAAAAAAAAATATATATATATATTGCCCCCCCCCACCCGTCCCATCAATGGGGGTGCGGGAGATTGGTGGTTGGTCAACAAGCGAAGTAATTACGTCACCACACAGATTGACTGGTGTGTTGGTTCCAGGTTTAGTATTAATACAGCGATGTCATGCCCGGTATTTATGAAAACACAAAGCATTAGTATGACAACAACCGCGAAACATGGTGGTGATATTTTTGTAGCTTTAACAACAAATATTTAGGTGAAAATTGGCTCTATTAGAGCTACATAATTATCTATATATATAATTCGCAAGGAAAGGTCAAACAAGACGGGTAAAACACCACTCAGGCTATTTATAGATACGCCAGTGTGTAGTTCAATAATGAGTTCACTAGCGTGCAAAATATAATTCCCGATAACTACGCTAAATGATATATATATATATATATAATTAATAAGGCAATTTCGTTTGGTGCGTAATATTTTCTTTTCGGAAATGAAATCGTCTCAATTTAAGTATTGTGTAAAAAAATATTCGGTTTAAAAGTGGTTGGGTCGTGAGAATATTAATATAGTTCATGGACGTGAAATAAAAAGTGTGCAGTCACGTATCATGGGGGAAGGGGTGTAGCAAATAATGGGATTCTTAAATGTGCGTTACTTGAGTTCATGTTTTGTCAAGTAACTTTACTAGATGGGAAGTTCACGCATTGCTGTCGCCAATGTTTGGCGGGCTAGATCTAGTTGTAAATATATGTCTAGGTAGCGTTGTAATTATATTCTAAAAGCAAAGGGAATGAATTCTGCCATGGCTCCCCCTCCACGGTCCAAATGTTCTCTTTTAATACTACATTAAAATATATTTGAAACAAACTAAAAACATTTTTTAATTAAAATGGTAAAAGCCAAAGTATTCATTGGATGTTTATTTATTAATACTCACTATGATAAATTTTTTATAACAAAATGTAAATATTGCTACTTTCGCCGTCATTTTTCAATTATTGCAGAATATATGCTTCAGTTTCGGCCAAGAGTCTCGTTAAGCTTTTGGTTTCGTTTTCGGTTTCGGCCGAAGGCATATTTTAAATTTTGGCGTAGTTTCGGTTTCTGCCGAAATCAGAAAATCACTTTCCTTCGATTTCTAGTGTACTAATTGTAGGTAGTCAACTTTTTACATGTCAATGTCTGCTGTTTGTAGGTTGTCATCTGACTGTTTAAATTTTGAGAGAACTGAAGTTTTAGAATTAAAAATAAATTAAAAGATTAGGAAATATTTTACAATGTATAATGCATATTGTGTTTCCTTTGCCAATTATTTTTCAGTTCCAGCCGTATGATCCATCCACATACATGAGTTTATACGTAGCAGGACCATACTTTCGAAATTATGTGATTGATAGCATTATGAGAAAGGCGCATACATTGGGTGAAACCCCTTGGGATATCGAATCAAAAGCTGAGGTGATACTCAACTTCTTTAATAGCCTGGTAGGTTGCTATGTCAAAGATTTATCTTTCCGTTTTTGAAATATTTTTTTAAAAAAACGTTAAAAAAACGTGACATTTAATAAGCTTGAGTTATCTTAATGTTATCGTTTCATGTTAACAATAATACACATTGACGGAGATAATATTCCTTCTTCGTGAAATATTTCATAAGAATTGTTTATTCTCTTTTTCTACACAAGTCGTTAAAACACGTAAGCGCAAAGTTCTCCTGGGTCCCAAATAGTCCAAATTGAGATGTGCCATCTAAACTGTCTAAATAGTTGTAAGTTTTAAGGAGGGGGACTCCACAAATCACCGATTACGTAAAAAATGTGTTAGTTAAAAATCTTTCTTTGTAGGAGTTTGAAATACGTTCAGCCAGAAAAAAGAAATTTTATAATATTAAAAGTCTATGATTATTCCAGTAAGTCTGACAAAGAATAAATTTTATACTGTACTAAACGGGTACAAAAAGGCAATGGCCTTAATTATACGTTACACAGTAGGTGCAGCAGCTAAGACTCAATATTAAATGTCCTGTATAACGTCTTAGAATTTCACTGTAAGTATAGTAGATCGTTTAACTGTCGCTGGCTTCACGGCGCTCACGTGTCAGTATCTGTCGTGTACACTTGTGATCTTTAGTTAATTTTGTTAAAAGTTTGGAATCAAGAAAACAAATACATTACACTGAAATAGTCAGACAGAAATTCTTATCTGCCAAATGTCATATACGACCAAACACTGTTCGTTACGGAGAAAGCTTATTTTCAGGTATTCAAACGAGATCTCGCAGAAACAGACCTGGTACCCATCGGCAAGTTACAGGAAACAATTGGTTCTTTGGTATGTGATTTGAATAAGTAAGAATTAAAGAGTTAAACCAATTTATTATAGAGATTCGTTTAGTCAGCTTCCACTAAGCTGGTGACGTTTGTAATAATAGGACTTCACGAAGGCTGTAAAATGTTGAGGAATTTAAGATCTGTAAATAGGGATCAAAGTTTTTAAAAGAATTTTTAAAACAAGCCTCGACCTTTGAACTGAAGCACTTTTTCTTCCTCTTAGCTGGATGTGAAGCAGTACGTCAGTGAGATGTTTGGCATTGACTTGGGTTCTAGTGAAATTCCGATGTACTGTACCGACCTTGGATATTTCGATTCATTAAGGAAAGCCTTTAAACAGTTTGACAGCGAGTAAGGAAGGCAATTTTATGTTTGTTTCTGTTTCAAGAATTGATTTTTAGGACAATTCAGGTACTTACGGTTATTAGATTTAATGGGAACGTGCAAAATTAAGAGTGAAAAATCCAAAAAATTACATTTAACTCAGTTGTGTTAATAGATTCAGTCTATTGCAGTAAAATACTGCAGTAAAATGTTCCGTCTATTGTGGTACTGGATTCAGTCTATTAGGGTAGTTGAAGGAACATTAACAAAATAGTTCGGATTCAAAAATAAACAATATGATAACGGGCTTTGCGACTCCACAGGGATGCAGTTTACAGAAAGAAATCTACATTTTTATTTTTTAAATTCCATAGATACCTAAATATTTAAGTACTCATAGCAATAGAGATATTTTCAAAAGTAAGAGTTTTTTGTTTGAAAAAGAAATTCCATTTAATTAATCTGCAATTGTAGGTGTTCTGCTAATTTGTCTTTTCAATGTGCAATTCTATTGTTAATGCGTAAATTATATGTGTAGTTATATTGGTAATTGTCATTTCAATGTGTAATACTCTTTGTAATGTGTCTTTTAAATGTCTAATTATATTCCAATGTGTCTTTTCAAAGTGTAGTTCTATTGATAGAATGTCTTTTTTGTTATATTTCTAATGTGCTTTTAAAATTCATAGTTCTATTGGTAATGTGGTTTTTCAACCACCAGTTTTATTGGTAATGTGTATTTTCAATTAGTGTAGTTCTATTGGTAATGTGAATCTTCAAAGTTAAGTTCTATTGCCAATGTGTCTTTTTACTGTAGTTCTTTTGTTAATGTGTTATTTCCATGTGTATTTCTAGTGCTAATTTATCTTTGCAATGTGTAGTTCTATTGTAAATGTGTATTTTCTATGTGCAATTTCTTTTGCCATGTCTTTTCAATGTGTAGCTCTATTGTAAATATGACTTTCAATGTGTTGTTCCATTGCACATTTATTTTCTCAATGTGTAGTTGTATTGCTAATGTATCTTTTCAATATGCATTTCTATTGCAAATGTGTCTCTGTATTGTTTAGTTCTATGGCAACTGTAAAACGAATTCAAAGACATTGAATCATATACTATTTTTTTCTGAACAATGAAATTCCTTACCATAAAAAAGATTATTTTTACTAAAAAAATGACGTAAAAAGACCCCCAAAAAAACAACAACAATAACAACAAAAATCGGAACAAACTCTGACCCTCTCACGGGTCTACTTGTTATTAGCGTGTTTATTTATTGAATAGATGCATTTGTTTAAATGTATGGGTGTAATGCGAATATGTATCTTTATTATGTAGAGCTCTTGCAAATGTTTTGATGATCAACTTCCTCGAAGAAATTAGAGATTATCTACCAGCCTCCTTTCGGCCACCGACAACGCACACGAGAGAAGACTTCTGTACGGCACAGATTGATTTTTTTTTTTTGCCTCCCTTGTACGCTCTTCATGTTCGGGATTATCTAACACCAGAAACAAAGTCCAAAGTATGTTTTGATTAGTTGTTTAGATTGAACAGTTAAACCCTTCCAATACGCGATAATTTGGGTACATATAAAAAAAACAACAAAAAAACAATAAAAATTGTTAGTACAGTAGCAGCGTTAATTCAATGTTCTAAAATATAATGTTTTCGTCATACCCCGTCTCTTCAGTGAACAACAAGAAATAAGACAATACGCAGTCTAAAATTAACCTAACCTAACATAACAAACAGTCTAAAATTAATCAAAACACAGTCTAAAATTAGCCTAACATAACCCAGAGTCTAAAATTAATTTAACATAAATTCCAGTCTAACAGTAACCTAACAAACCAGAATAAAAGGTAACCTAATATTTAAAGCCGTTTGAAAGTAGTCTAAAACAAAAGCAATCTAAAAGTAGGCTAACATAAAAAGCAGTCTAAATGTATCCTAACATAAAATGAATTCTAAATGTATTCTAACTTAACAAGCAGTTTAAAAGTAATCTAACCTAACGCACAGTCTAAAAGTAACTTAAGATAAAAAGCACTCTAAAAGTAGTCTAACATAAAAAGCAGTCTAAATATAAACCTAAAACAACAAGCAGTCTCAAAGTAACCTAACATTAAAATTAATCCAAAAGTAGTCTAACATAAAAACAGTCTAAAAGTATCCTAACATAACTTGCAATCTAGAAGTATTCTAACATAATACACAGTCTAACAGTGACCTAACACCACACGCAGTCTAACAGTAGTTTAACGTAACAGCTGACATGTTAGTGTCTAATACAACACCCATGTGACAAGCAACCAGTTAATCTGGAGGCCAAATGGGATCAAAGGTGCACGTGCATTATTTTGTACAAGCCTCTGCTCCCAGGCAACCACCTAGCTCAACCTGGTGAAAAAAATTCGAAGTGGACAGACTATACGACGGTCAAAGGCGTCTTCGCTAAGTTGCCAACTCCTAGCAGAGCAGACTCATGGTGGGAGTTAAGTCGCAAGCAACAAATTTTATATACACAGATGCGCTCGGAGCATATATCTTTCCCACATATATTTACTGGCTAGATAACAAAAGGGAACCTACCTGCCAGAATTGCAGCCTGGTCACTGAAGCAGTAGCGCATTTGTTGACCAAATTTCCATAAATAGACGTTTCGGGAAAAGCCAGGGCCGTGGGAAATCCCTACGAGAGGAAAGTGTTATATGTCTAGGCTCAGCCGATGGATAGCGTAGCCAATGTACAAGCTTGAGTCCTAAGAGCGTAATCTCAGTACTCTTCAGTAGAGAAAGTGCACCCGAAAATTTTGATATTTGGAAACACGATATATCTAAGAATGATGGGAATTATCGCTATTTAAATTCCTATTATTATCAAAAATGAGATTATCGAGAATTTTAATATACACCATGAAATAAATACCTTGACTTTACAATAGCAATTTATAATTGTTAAATTTTTTTTTTAGTATAATTCAAAAGAAAATTTTGGCTTGCAAATTTCATGCAAAATAGTCCCTTGGATGAATTTTACTTTTATAAGAATACGATTATTAAAAAAAATACCTAGACATATTTTGTAGCTATCTAAGGCTTAACCCTATGCATTTTTTAATTGTTATGGCAACAAAAATTGTCCAAACGTAAGCCTTGGGGGCGAACTTTTTGTTGCGCTAAACCAGACGTCTTCCTGGAAACACGTTTTCCTGTAGGTCAACCTTTAAATCTTAATTTATCCGCCATTTTCTATACATCTGCTAATTTTACATTCTGCCCAAAGTCAGGCAAGAGTAGGTACTAAACTTGAGCTTTGTTTACTAGGTGCGTATAGCCAAAAGAACAAAAGGACAAGACATAATAAAATAAATGGAAAGAATAAATAATAAGAACGAATAAATTATAACAAATAATGAAGAGAAGAAAAAAACCACAGGGAGTCAATAAAAACCGAATAAACAAATAAAAAAGAAGTAAGAATAACTTTAAAAGCGGGGTGGGACATTTGAATGTTAACACAGTTTATTTGCGTGCTGTGGCAAACTAGGAGAGGGGGGGGGTGGTAACTATCCCCGATGTCCACTTTTTTTAAAGGTTTTAAATATTTCTTGACGTTAATGGGGCTTCGATTTTTTATATTTTTTCCCCAAGCAGCACAAGATACGCAGAAGCAAATGGAGGTATTTTATAAGTATTGAAACACCCCGAAACAAAATTATATTGCACCGGAAATTGGTTTACTCTCAATTTTTAAACTTAATAAATAATGCATTATACCTTCTTCTGTAAACAAAGGTCACTGCATGAAATAGAGTGGGGACATTTTTTGGATTACTGTAGACTACAGTAGTGAGGCAGGCCAAACCCCTACAAGGGCTGTAGCGCCACAGGGATTATATCTTTCAAGTAGTGAGGCAGGCCAAAACCCTACAAGGGCTGTAGCGCCACAGGGATGATATCCTACAAGTAGTGAGGCAGGCAAAAACCCTACAAGGGCTGTAGCGCCACAGGGATGATATCCTACAAGTAGTGAGGCAGGCCAAAACCCTACAAGGGCTGTAGCGCCACAGGGATGATGTCCTACAAGTTGTGAGGCAGGCCAAAACCATACAAGGGCTGTAGTGCCACAGGGATGATATCCTACAAATAGTGAGGCAGACCAAAACCCTACAAGGGCTGTAGCGCCACAGAGATTATGTCCTACAAGTTGTGAGGCAGGCCAAAACCCTACAAGGGCTGTAGCGTCACAGGGATGATATCCTACAAATAGTGAGGCAGGCCAAAACCATACAAGGGCTGTAGTGCCACAGGGATTATATCCAACCAGCAGTGAGGCAGACCAAACCCCTAAAAGGGCTGTAGTGCCACATGGATGATGTCCTACAAGTTGTGAGGCAGGCCAAAACCCTACAAGGGCTGTAGCGCCACAGGGATGATATCCTACAAGTAGTGAGGCAGGCCAAAACACTACAAGGGCTGTAGCGCCACAGAG
The DNA here is from genome assembly GCA_964033795.1 of Lymnaea stagnalis. NCBI lineage: Eukaryota > Metazoa > Mollusca > Gastropoda > Lymnaeidae > Lymnaea > Lymnaea stagnalis. The sequence goes on from CAXITT010000860.1 coordinate 119,811, forward strand.
ATGATGTCCTACAAATAGTGAGGCAGGCAAAAACCCTACAAGGGCTGTAGCGCCACAGGAATGATATCCTACAAGTAGTGAGGCAGGCCAAAACCCTACAAGGGCTGTAGCGCCACAGGGATGATATCCTACAAGTAGTGAGGCAGGCCAAAACCCTACAAGGGCTGTAGCGCCACAGGGATGATATCCTACAAGTAGTGAGGCAGGCCAAAACCCTACAAGGGCTGTAGCGCCACAGAGATGATGTCCTACAAATAGTGAGGCAGGCCAAAACTCTACAAGGGCTGTAGCGCTACAGGGATGATGTCCTACAAATAGTGAGGCAGGCCAAAACCCTACAAGGGATGTAGTACCACAGGGATGATGTCCTACAAGTAGTGAGGCAGTCGAAACCCCTAAAAGGGCTGTAGTGCCACAGGGATGATGTCCTACAAGTTGCGAGGCAGACCAAAACCCTACAAGGGCTGTAGCGCCACAGGGATGATATCCTACAAGTAGTGAGGCAGGCCAGAACCCTACAAGGTCTGTAGCGCCACAGCGATAATATACTAAAAGTCTATGATATTGTTTTGGGTAAATAAATCCTTAAATCCTATGATATTTCAAGAGTTTTATGTAGACTTATATAATATAGAAGATATTTGAAGATAACCATTTATACAAAAAAATCATTGATTTTAGAAACGTAGACATTTATAGATACATAATTTTTTTTTTCAATTTGAATTATTTGCAGTTTCCTAAATATACTTTTCAAATGCATCGAAAACAGTCGTTACTTTTTAGTTACTTAATTATTTCTTTTTTTTGTTGTGAGGATGCACATCTTAAAAACTCGATTCAGTTATATCACATTATATAACATTGGATCTTAGATGTTTAGATATTTTGCAAGAAAAAAAGTGAAAAATAGCGCAAATATGCTACACCACGATAAAACGCGTAGACTTTGTCGTTTACTTTAGTATTATTATTATGACAAAAGAATGATTTTAATTATTTTTTTTCTCAATTTGAGAGGTAAGATGTTGAATAAAAGAAGATGGTATGCTTTGCAATCATTGTATGAGCATCAATGTGTTCACATGATTTTTAACAACAAATAACAGAACATGCAATGGCGGCGGCAATGGCGTGCACGTCTCTACTTCTTCAGGTGCTTAAATTAAACATGCACGCAAGCAGGACACTTAAAACAAAATCCCAATTAGACCAAACTTCTTTGAACTCCATCACACTAAACCAGAAAATATCGCCCCCTATGTTACCGAGATGAAAATGTGCAATCACTTTGTGATCATTCTCACCCGCTATTGCGAAAACTCATCACAATTCCGTAATTTAAAAATAAAACCCATTTAATGATATTTACGTTTCTAACATCATTAAATTTTTAAAAAAATTTTGTGTATCCTGCTATGTATTATGCACCTACTCTATTCATTTGCTTGCCCCTCAACCACAATTGTGTCCCTTTAAGCATGGCCTTAAATGACCAAATCTAATTATTGTCATTTAAAGGAGTTCATTTACGGCTGATTTCTACGCTAGAGTAAAAGCAAAAAATGTAGTTATTATTTTTTTTGCAATAAAATCTCAACCCATCTGATTTGCTCCAAGACTAAATTTTCTCATGTGTAAAATGAATTGGTCTTGACATTAATGGGTATACTTTTTGTAAATTTAAGCACGTTTTGTTAACTTTATTGACATTCATAATTGATAAACATGTTTATTATAAAGAAAAGATAACGTAACAAGTCTTTTTAACAATAGTAATATCATTGGATTTAAATTTATTTTTTTGTACCCCCGATATATAAGTACATGACAAGGTTACAAATTTATCGAATTCATTCCTTTATTCTGAGGCGTATCTTTTGCTGCCTGGGGAAAAATAAAGGTGCCGACCGCACCCAAACCCTAGATTTTAATAAAAATCAATAAAACAATAACGGGACCGTAGCCCCCAAAGTACGCAAAAAAAAAAATTGTTGTACGTTACTTGTCCTTTTTACAACATCATCAAACATCATCCAACTCACAACATCTTCCTTGAACATCATCCTAACATCGTTTTCCTCACAACATCCTCTTCTGAAAAATGGTCCTCAATTCTTCTTCATCACAACACCCTCACTGAAACATCATCCACACATCGTCCTTGCAGCATCGTCCTCACATCATCTTCATCACAACACCCTCACTGAAACATCATCCACACATCCTCTTTCTCACAACATCGTCCTTGAAACATCCTCCACACATCGTCTTCATCACAACATTCTCCCTGGAACTTCCTCCACAGATCGTCTTTCTCACATCATCTTCCTCACAACATGCTCCACGAAACGTCGTCATTACATCATGTTCCTCACTACATCCTCACTGAAACATTCTCCTTGAAATATCGTTCTCCTCGCATTTCCTTCTTCCTTGTCAGTTCTGTTGGGTTATTTTGTTGATTTGTTTTGTTGAAATAATATATATATATATATATACATGTTACCATTGTATACTGCAGGTGTTTGCCATGGGAGAGAACATCAAGAAACAAATTGTCAGTACCTTTGATGGCGTTCCTTGGTTGGGTGAAGAACTAAGAGCCGCCGTCATCCAAAAAGCCCAAGACATCAAACTACTAATTGGCTACCCTGACTGGGTCCTTGACCCGGTAGCTCTGGACAAAATTTATCACAACGTCTCGGTCAGTCCTGGTGAATTTCTCTTCAGCGTCATCATGATCATGACAGAGACCTTAAGACAAAACCGCCACACAAGCAACAGTGAACCCTCGATGTAAGTGTTTGAGGGTGGGGGTGGGGGGTGGGGTGTGATCGCATTGAGTATAACGAAACAGTAAAATTATTCATGACTAGATCAACATGGCTTGATACACGATTAGAGTTTGACACGACCATGCTGTCATGTGATATGAGTATAGCTTTTTCCACAACGATCCTACATTAAGAATGTTTTATGTTAGGTTAGGTTTAGTCAAATCTTGCACCTCAAGTTTGACTCATTTCATTGACTCCAATTTAGCATCCAAAAAAACACATCTTAAGTACCTCGCAATGTAAAGGACATATAAACAATACAAATGACAAGGGAATGAAAGATCACAAAAATTAAGCAAGAAATCATTTTTATTTCTGATCATGTCAATGTGTGAACTAAATCAAACCATGACAATGATCATTTATATGAAGGCTGAACCAAATAATTCGTTTTTTTCCCCACAGATTTCTGTTTTATGTATATTGCCGCACACCATTAGATAAGATAAGACTATGCTATTGATCCACAATATGCATTGGGCATATACATTTTCAGCACATAAAGAAAAATATATTTTATCATCGTCCAAATTTTTCAACTAAAACAATACAGTCGCTCGAATAAAGGAGCCAGTAAAGACAGAGAGAGGCAAAGAAATCTTATCACTCTGTTGAGCAACATTTGCACGGTTCAAAGTCGTTTGTTGTTGTTGTTTTTTTCCGTTTAAAGACCAGGGGGACATAAGTTAAATGTCCATTCAGGCGAAGGTTTAATGTCGAAACGGACGGGGGGGGGGGGGGGGGGGGCGGGCAGAAAGAAAATTGATGCGCCCCCCCCTCAAAAAATAATTTGATATATGAAAGCAAAACATGCAACCCCCGCCCCCCTCCCCCCCCCCCAACACACTCGTCCGAATTCCTCAGATGGGTGATGGAGAACAAACTATGATGCAAAGGTTAATAGCTTCGATCAGCTTATGACTTAATCTTTATTTTATCTTATTTTCTGTTCAAATAAAATTAAAAAAACAAGCAAAAAACATCAAAAAAAGAAACAATACAAAAACAAAACTACAAAAAAAACATTAAAGCATACCTTCCATTTCTTTTTACATTTGACAAGATTTCTGTTTAAATTTCTTAAAACGTTTCACGTCCATTAGAATTTAAATAGAGTAAAACTTAAAAAAAAAAAGAGTAGTTACACCACAAGAAAGAGTAGTTACACCAAAATTAAGAGTAGTTACACGACCACAAAGAGTACTTACACAAAAAGAGAGAGTAGTTAGACCAAAAGAAAGATTAGATACACCAAAAGTAAGAGTAGTTACAACACCGGAATGTAGTTACACCAAAAGAAAAAGAAGGTGCACCAAAGAAATTGTACTTACACCAAAAGAAAGAGTAGTTACACCAAAAGAAAGAGTAGTTACACCAAAAGAAAGAGTAGTTACACCAAAAGAAAGAGTAGTTACACCAAAAGAAAGAGTAGTTACACCAAAAGAAAGAGTAGTTACACCAAAAGAAAGAGTAGTTACACCAAAAGAAAGAGTAGTTACACCAAAAGAAAGAGTAGTTACACCAAAAGAAAGAGTAGTTACACCAAAAGAAAGAGTTGTTACACCAAAAGAAAGAGTAGTTACACCAAAAGAAAGAGTAGTTACACCAAAAGAAAAAGTAGTTACACCAAAAGAAAGAGTAGTTACACCAAAAGAAAGAGTAGTTACACCAAAAGAAAGAGTAGTTACACCAAATAAAAGAGTAGTTACACCAAAAGAAAGAGTAGTTACACCAAATAAAAGAGTAGTTACACCAAAAGAAAGAGTAGTTACACCAAAAGAAATTATCTCATTATTACTCACGACACTGTTGTATTTTAATTTTTTTCAATTTTAATTTTTTTAAATGTCTCTTTTTACTGTTTCGACAGCGGCGGATTGCTAAAGTTCCACATATTCCGTGAGTTTTATTTACCTACAGAGCATAAGGTCAACATCGCCAGTTCTGTTTTGCAACTACCCTCATTTAGTTTGGATTTACCCACGTGAGTGAATCTGTATACACATTTGACATTTTAAATTCATAGAAGAGTTTTCATACAGAGTTTAGTGACGCAGATGCCGCGCAACGAGCACCGTGCTGTCGGCACATACTTGTACAGGGTAGATAACCACAGGCACCTTACCTGCCGGCATTGCAGCATGTTTCCCGAAATACTAGCGCATCTGTTGACTAAATACATCTCTCACTAGTAGTTTTTGTTTTTTTTTTGGGGGGGGGGGGGGGCGCAAGATGGCGTGAGAGCCCTACGTGAAAGAAAATGTTATATGGTTCAGCTCAGCCATTAGAGCAGGTAGCTAATGTCATAGCCGGGGTCATAAGAGAGTAAGCTCAGTACTCTCAACAGAAGAAGTGCGATAGCTTTTTTTATATATTGTTATAAATTTGTTTGCTTGTATCTCATGTTAAATACAGAATTTGTAAAAATAACAGTATTGAGTCGTTCGCATGTACGGTGCACATCTCTAGCCGTCACCTTTTCCCAGTAGTGAAAAGCAGACATGTTGGACAGTCGCTGTTAGAAAGGGGTCTCTTTACGAGGAAAATAAATGAAGTAACGGCCTTAAAGCGCTAAGTTGTGTTCATTTCTTGTTCTTGATACTCTCTGCCTGATACAATATCTCATTCAGTAGTTTAATCTAAAGCTGAAAAACTTTGCTGAGATACATAGATCGTTTTAAGACAATTTTGTGTGTAAATACGCCATCAGATCAATGCAGTATGGTGGCATTGGAGAAACTCTGGGTCACGAAATCATGCACTCCTTTGATGATGCGCACATCAGCATTACAGCTAATTTTAAGGTTCAGCCTAGTTGGAATTCAGCCGTTAATGAAACCTACATGGAAAGAACCCTTTGTTTGATTGACCACTACATGTCAATGCCATTCGATACTGTCAGAGTAAGTAGATGACATTGGTCTTTATGTAAGTATATTAAAATGATTTTCATGTGAATATACTTCATTGAAGTCCGTATCCAATTATTGAGTAATTGCGCGATTGAATCACTCTAGTACAGAAATGTGTATCATTAATAAAAAAAATTCTATGTATCTTCAAGGCCTTTTTTTTTTATAAATTCAAAAGGCAAACGGCTTTTCAAGCATATCTGAAGACATATGTGATAATGAAGGTATTAAACTTGCTTACAAGGCCTACAAGGCGTTAGGTGAACTAAACGAACCACGTCTACCTGGTCTGAACCTAACAGATGACCAACTGTTTTTTCTGGGGTCTAGCCAGGTACGTTTAACATTGAGCTGACATGTCCATATTTCAAGGCAGCCCATCATGGTTGACCACTACTATGTGATGAATTCAGTTTATTAAAAGATAGCAATTTACGATAGTTTTTTTTTTTTCAAAATTACGCATAGAACTTTTTAAAGTTTAAACACACTGCAATTTAGACATACACACTTTTGACGCTACGGCCCATGAAGGGCTTTGGCCTTCCTCACCACTTCCTTCCATTCATACCTACCCGATGTTTTTTTTTCCATGCTTGGATTCCCAGCTGCTGTATATCTTTTTTCACATCATCTATCTATCTATGCCTTGGTCTGCCTTTGAGCCGTTTTCATCTGCGGTTTTGGTGGTGCACCGTCTTCTCTCTTGTGTCCTTTGGAATCCCTTCTTCGTGTCCCGCCAAGCGCGTTCTACCTTTTAATTTCTTCTACTAGCTTGAAATCCTGATATAGACCGTACAATTCCTTGTTGGTTCGTATTCTCCATCCACATTCATCCTTTGTTGGTCGGTATATTTCCCCGGGCAGCTTTTCTCTCCCTCGTGGTTAATATGTTTTCTGCAGTTTTTCGTTTGGATTCAAGGTTCACTTGCTAATGTTACATTTAGTGTGATTACAGTTTTATACACAGTTTTCTTTGGTTTTCTTGTAATTTTTTTACTTTGGATGATTCCCTGACTACTGAAGTGCACCGTGTTTCCAGCCGATGGTATTTATTTTACTTTTGATAGTAATTCGTTTCCTTCATTAAACAAAGATCGTACATATATTTGAATGGATTTACTGGTTAAAAAGTCTGATATCTAATTTTAATGGTCTGCGTTTTCTTCCCTTAACATGGTCATGTTTTTTTTTTTTTTGGTTGTTAGCTTCAAACCCTACTTGTAGTGATGCATTTTCTAATGCTTTTAATACGTGTTTACTTTTCCTTAACAGTCCTTTGTCATCAGCGTACGCAAGATACTGAAGGGGTTAATTGTAGAGAGTTGCTATTGGTTGTGGGTCTTGGGTCAATGAGACACAAGAATACATGTTCTTTTTTTTATAGACCCTATGCCTTCTTTTTACACATTGATAGATTTATAATGATTTTCAAGACCTTATAATAATAATAATAATAATAATAATAAAGTTCATTTCAAAAACACGCTTCATCCCCAAAGGCTCGAAGCGCGGTACAAAGTCAACAAAAAACAAATCTATAGTTTACCACATTTAAGACAAAAACTAAGTACAAGCATACAATGGCAAAGTCTTTCTAGCCATTTCAACCATAAGCAACACAGCCATTATGCATTAACTGGAAAATAATGTTGACAATCATCCCAGAAGGTGTTTGCGAAATAGATGTGTCTTTAAATCGGTTTTAAAGGACTCCAGTGTCTGGTTGTTTCTGAGATCGACAGGAAGGGCATTCCAAATTAGTGGACCAGCAAATGCGAAAGTGCGCTTTCCGTAAGTCTCAAGGCAAACACGTGGTGTCGAGAGTTTGCCACTATCGGATGAGCGGAGCTCTCTATTGGGTACATAAGGCGTCAGCAGCTCTTTCAGATAGGACGGCGCCAGGTCATGTAAGCAGCGGTAGCACAAAGTTGCGATTTTGTACTCCATGCGAGCACGCACTGGCAGCCAGTGCAGCTCTCTCAGAAGTGTTTTATGCCGAGTGGACACATACATTATCGATATGTTTGTACAGATCATATGCCTAATGCACACTCAGGGTTTCTTTCAGACTTTTCCCCCCTCCCAGAAACTCGGAAGAGGGGGGGGGGAATCATTTCATTAATTCGGTTGTGGGACAGTGTCAGTTGCCAGTGGGCAGTGGCCGCAGGTTTAGATAAGTAGGGGCAGATGAGACATACGTCCCATCAAGAAGGATTAGAGGTCCCGCCTAAATGGGCTTGATGATATTTAATGGCTAAGCTCCTTCCAGTGGCGTTGAAAGGGAGATGATGGGGTTTTTTTCACCCATGTCTCACTTTTTCTTTATATGGAGGAATTGCATTTTGGGTCAACTTCACATGTTGTTGCATGAAAGGGTGTGCGGCAAAAATATTTAGCCCCCATGGTGATGCTAATATTAGCGACTCCTCTAGGAAGTGTATCTATCGTCAGAAATTTAGCAATACTTTTCATTGGGGTGTAGGGTAGAAAGCAAGGGCACCAATGAATCGTGACTTATTTATATAATTAAAAACCTAGACAAAGATCATAAAGATAAACTCAGCCAAGAAATCTCTCCCTGGTAGGAAATGCACCGAAAGAATTGGAGATTTCACATTTACTTAAATGATTATGAAAAGCGGATGTCAGGGCTAGAATTGGAAATGATATGTTCTTTATTTTTTCTAATAAAGAAAACATGGGAGTCCAAGCAGCTATATTCTTCTTCTTCTTTATTTTGAGGGCCCACGATCAATGAATTGATCATTCTGGCTCCTATGATTCAGAGGGATTTGCGATGTTACTGTGCATGGTTTTCAAAGGGATGCTTCACTGGTTGCAAGGGCGACTCGACAGTAATGTTATGAGCTGGGGGTTGGAAGACAGAAGGAAATTGACTTTTGGAAGTTTGTTCCAGTCAGGAATAAGGAACTCCTGTAATGAGTTTTTAATTTTTTTTAGCTGGCACTGCCTGCCTTGGCCTCTTCGCTGCCTATATGGAAGATGGATGATTTTCTTTTTGATGCCGTGAAGCAGTGAACGTGGCCATTTTTAATCTTTTACAACATGGTGAACCTGAATAGTCGTCGTCGTTCTTCCAATGAAGACAAACTCAGTGTTTCTAGCATGCTGCCAACACTTGAGTCGTTTCTGTAGCGGTTCAGGACAAAGCGTGGTGCCCGTCGCTGGACCTGTCGATGCTTTTCTGGGTAAATGGGTCCCAGACTGTAGATGCGTACTCTAAGAGCGACCGGACAAAAGTTTTATAGGCTTTTTCTTTCACGCTTGAGTTGCCGACCTCCCCCGGGTCCTGTTTGCCCGGTTGCACACACTGTTAAAGTTCTCGTCCCAGCGGACCTCTCTTTGAATGGTAACACCTAGGTACCTAACTGAGGACACTGGCTCAAGTATATGGCCAAAAAATTCGTAAGAGCGGTGTAGAGGGGATTTGCTTCTGGAGACTGACAGAGTCTGGATCTTGACGGGATGAAATTCCATGTCCCAGCTCATCTCCCACTCTGCTAACCGTTTGAGGTCCTGGTGTAGCCGGTCCTGGTATAGCCGGTCCTGGTCAGAACTGTTGGCGATCGTCCTATACACCGCCATGTCGTCTGCACACAGTCTTGCTTCAGAGGTCAGCTTCTCGGACAGGTCATTGATATATGCCTAGCACCAGGCCCTGGGGACCCCCGAATTAACACCGACAAAGGGGGGGGGGGTTGTGCCATCTACCAATACTGCATGACATCAGTCGCTGAGGAAGCTCCATGTTTTGGTAGTGCCTTGGCTCCCGTATCTCTGCAGTTTGTGTAATAGCAAGATATGATTGACTTATTTAATCATTTACTGCTATATTGATTATATTACTACTATATTGATTTAATTAATTCCATAATGAATTAATTATTAATATATTCTTTTAATTGTTTCTATATTGATTTCATTACTTAAATATATTCTTTTAGTTGTTTCTATATTGACTTCATTACTTCAATATTGAAAAAATTACTTCTATATTGACTTAATAACTGCTATATCTTTTTTAAAATGCTATATTGACTAAGTAACCACTTTTTGAATTAATTCCTCCTATATTGGCCATATTTCTTCCATAGTGAATTAATTACTTCCATAATGACTTAATTGATACTACATTTACTTAAATACTGCACTACAAAATATGCTATAGTGATATATTTATTGCTATACTGACTTAATTACATGTATATTGACTTAATTTTTGCTATAATGGCTTCGTTACAGCTATATTGACTTAACCACTGCTACATTAACATAAGTATAAATAAATTGACGTAATTACTGCCATAATGATATAATTACTACTTTTATTTACTTAATTACTTCTATATTGACTTACTCACATCTACATCTACGTCATTACTTCCATATTGACTTTCTCACTTCTACTTTGACGTCATTACTGCTATACTGACTTTTTTACTGCAATAATGACCGAACTCCAATTTATTAAATTTAATAATTTAACCTCCGTACTTATGTTATTTTAATAGAAATACTGCACATTGGACTTGAATGATAAACCATGGTCAGGAAAGTCTCATAATCACGGGAGAGTCAGGTAGGTGTTGATACTGTGGGTTGGTTTTTATTTTCCGTATATTTAGCAGAGGCTAATTCCAAGTACAATATCTCTACAACTGCAGTGCTGAAAAAACCGTTTTATTTCACAGCAGGTGGTCTAGTAAATTGTCGCCCTCTGTAACGGCCGTTTGTCACTGGGATTGGTACACTTTGTCATGGCAGGCAGGTTGTGTAGTGTAGTGGTCCCATTGGCTCATGGCAGGCTGTCACTGTGATTAGTACACTCTGTCATGGCAGGTTGTGTAGTGCATTGGTCCCATTTGCTTATGGCAGGCTGTCACTTTGGGACTGGTACACTCTATCATGGCAGGTTGTGTAGTGTAGTGGTCCCATTTGCTTATGGCAGGTTGTCTAGTGGTCTGGTCCCATCTGCTCCCGACAAGTTGTCTAGTGGACTGGTCCCATTTTCTCACGGCAGGTTGTCTAGTGGACTTGTCCCATCTGCTCACGGCAGTTTGTCACGAAGATTGGAACACTGTGCCACGGCTCAGCATTTAACTTCACCATATCAACTAAGAAAACCCTTTCATATTATCTTAACTAGACCACGGTATCAATTGTTGCAATTTGATCTCCTTTAACTTTAAAACTACACTTCTTAAATTCCTTTTATTTATAACTCCACTTGCAAGGTACTACGCTTGAAACAACTCGTCTTCTCAATCCACTTTAGCTTTTGGGATTTTGTAAATTATTATAAGAAAGTCTATTATTATTTTTTTTTAAATGCTGCTTAAAATTTACCCGGAAGTTCCAAAACCTATCCGATTTTTGCTAACCCTACAAAGGTGTTCCAAACATACCCGGCTGATCAAAACCATATCTGGATGTTCCAAACGATACCTGTATAACCAAAAACAAAATCCTTCATGTACCAAACCCTACCTTAATTTTCCAAACACTACCTGTGTTCTGGTTCCTGTAGGGTACCTTGCTGAATCTATGTACTGGGATATGTGCAACGGATGGAGGAAGCGATGCTGCTGTCCTAACAGGCTCCTAGCTGATCCAGTGCAACCTTGAAGCTCTCGGCATCGTCCAGGTGGACCCAAGCGATGGTAGTGCGTGGGGAGAATGATTGTTTATGTTTGCCTGTGTTACGGCGAGGCATAGTGAAGCATTCATTATTGTGCCGGATGTAATTAATTGCTTGTGGGGTTGCTAGAGGTGAAGTCCAAACGCTACTTTGATGTTCCGAACCCGACACCGAGTACGTCCTAACTCCTAAAGATCGTGTGCAAACGTTACCTGCATTTGAAAGAAGCCGAAAAGCACCCAGGGCTCAGATGTTTACATTTAAAATTCTACAACTTTCAATTGTATCTATGTTTATGCACCAGTCTCTATACTATTTACAGTTGCCCATGACACTGAATGTTTTGATTTTAAATGAGCATCTTTGTTTTTGTCAAGACAACGATGTCATCGTATAACCGTTAACACTGTTGCTAAAAAAATAATATATTTTTTGATTTTGTAACTGCTTAATTTTGTATCAATGATATCTTAATTATTTAACAATTAACCTCTGTTAAATATTTTATTTTCAATATTTAAATATTAACTCTGCTATTCAATGTATCTTTTCAAAGGGTGAGAGGTGTTGCATCAAACAGTGAGGAGTTCGCCAAGGCATTTAACTGTCCAAAAAACTCACCAATGAACGCCGAGAAAAAGTGCACAATATTTTAAGGCTGACATTTTAGGCCAGCGTTGTATACGAAATACGTTTAGACCACAGTTTAAATTTGAACACGCTGACACTCTAGATCATTGGTGTATACATCAATTTATAAATTTATACCCTTGGTGTATACATCAAATTAGAAATTTAGATGATCAGTGTACGGAACATCCTGGCAATTTAGACATTCATTGCGTATAACTAATTGGTCATTTTAGAACCTTGCCTTATACAACAAATTGGCAATTTAGAACGTTAGTGTATACAACAATTAGCAATTTAGACCTTTGGTGTATAAAACAAGTTTTCGACCATTGGTGAAAACAAAATGGTGGCAATACACATGCCATGTGTGCCAAACAAAAAATTAACATTTAAAATTTACTATTTTAGGTTTATGCAAAAATAAATCGTCTTTAAGTGAGCAACATAAATCAATCGTAACATCATGATTAGCTAGTTCATTTGATAGAACGTAATAATAAACTATCAACATGTTTTATATATCATTGTAAAAGTGCCTGGTTATTTTTATTAACTTTTGGTGTTGTTAATTTGTAGTAACATTTTTATTTGATAATCACTTGACTTGACCAAAAGTTGTGTTCTTTTAAAACACACACAAAAAAAAAAGAAGAAAAAAATGAAATAAGAAAAGACAGTAACTGTCAAACCTAGAAACATGTATGTGCATAAAGTCAAGGAAAAAAATGAAATAAGAAAAGAAAGTAACTTTCAAACATAAAAACATGTATGTGCATAAAGTCAAGGAAAAAAATGAAATAAGAAAAGAAAGTAACTGTCAAACATAAAAACATGTATGTGCATAAAGTCAAGGAAAAAATGAAATAAGAAAAGAAAGTAACTGTCAAACATAGAAACATGTACGTGCATAAAGTCAAGGAAAAAAATGAAATAAGAAAAGAAAGTAACTGTCAAACATAGAAACTTGTATGTGCATAAAGTCAAGGAAAAAAAATTACTTTCGGTTCCTAAACATTAATTCTATTGGTGCTCGTTTTGATGGATTTAATTGTTCAAAGTTAAAATAAGAGAAGACATATTGTCTTCGGTCATCAATCTTTTCTCACGAGATCAGCGCGTGTTTCGGTAACATGGAGCACACGAATGTCGTACTGAACAAGAAATAGGTGCCAAGACACAAACAGAATACATTGCCTTACATATGTAAAGTCAAATATATAAAAACTTATAAATGATACATACATAGATACATGTCAATATCTATATATAAGTAGATGACGGGACTACAATTCGCTTTAGGCACACTTTAAAATTAAGTTGGCTCAATTGTCAAACGCCATGTTTACACTAGATGGGTTAATTCATCAAGTTTTTTTTTTTCACATGTTGTAATACCTTGTACTAGCATTGAATCAACTCAGGTCCCCTTTCATAATAAATGCCGCTTTATTATTTACTCATATACACATACTGTTAATTCAATACACACACGTAGACCACAGCTGACTATCAGACAGAAATGAAACACATCCTACTTCCACAAAGTTCCAGTCACGACTGCGTCACGGCAAAAACGTACGTGACAAAACGGACTAGACGATGCGTCATAATGAACGTAAAAATATGTAACCAAATCCAACGCGGGAAGAGCGTTTCTGATCTAATCGATCTCTCAAACACGCCTCGAGCTGGAACAAAACATAAGATCCCGCCCGCCACATTTTTTAATGAACTATCACACTGGACATCAATGATTGCTCCATTTCTGTATCGACAATTTACGATTAGATTTATTTATATTTCAAAGTAACAAACATTCTCTAAAAATCTTCTGCATACATAGCGATATATTGAGGTTGCTCACCTTTAACTAATGGATAAAAACATTGTTAATTCGGACAGATCACACAATATCCGACTGTCTTGCTCGCTTTAGTGGAAAATGGGGAAATAAAAATTGTACAAGAAATTTGTTCTGAAGTGGCATTAAGGTTCTTTTTTTTTTGGGGGGGGGGGGGGGGGGGGGGGGAGGGGGGTTTTAGAGTGAATTTACAACAGTGTCCTTGTACGTGGGGGTGAGTTCAGAGTGACTTTCCTATTGTGTCCTTGTAAGGGTGGGGGTGGTGGTGGTCGACGTGCTTATTGTATACT
>CAXITT010000860.1:134824-150922 GCA_964033795.1 Lymnaea stagnalis
AAATTTTTCCCATATTTACAAAAATTAAATTTTTAATAAAATTAACAAAAGGAAAAAGTTTTTGTTGAAAAAAAAAAAAAAAAAAAAAAAAAAAAATCTGGGGACACGTTAAAAATTACGTTATATTTTTTTTTGTTTTAATTTAAAAAATATAATTCGGTAACACTCGGCTCATTTAATTGATTTATTGGGGAATTTCATTTTGATGTTATCATTATCTTGCTGGTAAATGTTGTCATAGGCACAGGTAAATAATATTTAGTTAACCTAAGGAATAATAATATTTCCATTATAACGTTTAATTAAAATAAAAATACATAATTTGTGGAACCTTAGGCTTATTCAATTCATTCATTGATTGAAAGTCAGTACGTAATGATGACGAAATGACACACGCGTTCATCTATCACTGGCTCGTACAATAATTATGTGGTAGACCTACTGCAGACCTGTTTAATCTTACGATATGGGTTTACGGTCGATACCAGCGTTGTAATTATGTTACAAAAGCGAAGGTTACTCAAGGTTCTTTTTTGCATGAGTTTTTTTTCCCTAGCCCTTTACTCAGAAATATTTTTTTACCATACTAACCGGTACTTTAAAATACATTTTTAACAAATTTAAATTACTTCTTAATTGGTATGCGTGAATTACCTTCAAATAAGCTTAATCTTTCGGTTTCGATTTAGGTTGAAGGTCCCGTTAAGTTTTTGGTTCCGTCGTCAGTTTTGTCTGAAATCAGAAAATCACGTTCAGCCGGTCTTATCCTGATGATGGTTAGAGTATAAACATTTTTTGTGAATATACATTTAATTCAATGGAAATGACGTGATATTCGTTATTTTGTGGTACTAGCTATAGGGGCTAGGAATGAAAATTTTACAAAACATGTTTACAAGAGACGCAAAATATATAAGAATTCCATATTTGTCTATTTAAAATAAAGATAATTCTCATAATAAAAAAAGTATTATTTTATTTTTTTTTTTCATTTTATAGTAAATTTAAAGGAATTAAACGTTTAAATGAAAAATAAAAAAGGGTTTTGTTAAACTTTGATTAATGGAGAGGACAATAAGATTTGGACGTTTTATTTACACAAATTGAATGCAGTCCAATTATTATTATTTTAAAATTTAGCCAGTTCAAAGATCCCCCCCCCTCCCAAAGAAAAAAAGAAAGAAATAATTTATTTATTATAATTAAATACTTACAATTCATTTAATTATTTAAAGGACTTCATTCATAACTTCGTTTTAAGACTAGAAATGTACTGGCTAAAACTAGGGTGATTTATGTGACCATGTTTTAGCTTAAATGATTGAATGTTCATTTTTTTTTTAAATTTTAAATTTTTTAAAAATTTTTTATTATTTTGGAGTTCAGCATCTCAGATGATCATTTTCAGTGTGTTAGACCCTGGGTGCGCTCTTCATTCAAAAGTATGAATTCATAATTTTATTTTTATTTAAACTTCCTCGTTTCTAGACGAGATGAAACAGCGTTTGTTGGAGGTTACCAAATAACTTCTATTTGGTGCGCAACAGCACTCTAACTATTACGAACGTGTAGACTTAGAAATGCAGAGTTATGTACAACATTCTATTTAAGTCAACATCGCATTTCTGGTTTTCGGAAATTTCCAATAACTTATAATTGATTCAGCACTTAAAGCACGAATTAGATGCGCACTTGTTTGGTTTATCCAAGGGAAGATGGCTGTCACCATATCAACATCAAAAATAAACCAATACAGGGGAAACAAAATAAACATAATAACATCGTCATTTTAAAAGAAGTAGTTAAAAATGGAAAACAATTATGCCAACGATAAGAGAGATGTGAACAAGAATACAGCTGGAGGTGATCTCAAATACGTGGTGGCTGTCGTATCGGGTCTTGTCTTGTGTCTTCTGGGAGTCATCGTAATGTTCTTAACAAATCCCTATGATTACAGATCTTTGAAATCAAAAGAAACCAAGTTAGGGAAGGTAAGAGGATGTTTGTTGCGGATTCAGATTTTTTAAAAGTGAAAATAAATTTTTTATTTGTTAAGTTATTATGAAAAACAAAAAAATACATGAAAAATTAGATTTAAGTTTTCAAATCTTTACAAAAATGTACCGAAAATATTTACCGAAAGTACCAAAAATACATGATACTCAAATATACGCTCCTCAAAGCTCGAGAACGTTTCAAAAACACGTGACATACCTAGGGCTAATCTCAGCATATTTTTAAAATAGGACTTTAAAAAACTTTTGAGACTCTTACATGGAAATCTTTTTAGGACGCCCGCTTCATCAGTGGCCCACTCCCCGTGCTGCAGCAAGGCGACGCTGCGACCAGTCCACTCCCGTGCCTAACCAAGCAATGTGTGGAGACAAGCAGCTACATCTTAAACAAGATGGACTTTTCTGTCAACCCTTGTGATGATCTGTATCTCTACTCGTGTGGTGGACTACATGCCAAGACTAAGATTCCTAGAACAAATGCCTTTGGTGTGTACCAAGAAGCTGATAATCGGCTTCATTTGAAATTACAAAAGGTAATTTTTTAATCTAGAATAAAATGATGTGCAGCAACCCTCAACGTGCAATTAAGATTTATGTTATATTAAGGTATCCTTCAAGCTACTTAAATATATATATATTGTTTTTTTTAAATTTTAAACTTCTTTATTTTCATTGCAGATTTTGTCATCCAATGATACTGAGCTATTTGGCAAGAACTCAAGTGCTGTGGCCAAGATGAAAATGTTTTATCAAATGTGTATGGATGAGAAGGCTCTGAGGGAGAAGAAGACGTCAAGGGTGTTATCTGTAATTTTATTTGTCTTGTTGATGAAGTTTGTTAAACATTTGTGATAGAGGAGTTTTTTGACATGGCAAACTTTGTTAAGAAGTTGATTACATGAAAACCTGTGGTAAGAAATTTGACAACAAGGCAACCTGTGGTAAGTACTTAAATGTTCCCTGCATTGATGCCAACTCGTGGAAAGAACTTTTATTCCATGATAATTTACAATCTGGGGTAAGAAATATTCTCACACGAAGTTGTAGTAGGATTTTTCCTTACATTGGACGTCAGCATTCTACCTTCCTCTATTTAAATAAATAACATTGATTTTTCTGTTTTACTCTCCCTGTCTCATCTTAAACAAATAGCTGTGATTTTTTTCTATGCCACCCTCCCTGAGTCTCTGGAAATAAATATTAGTGAGATTTCTTGTGCTATTCTCAGTGTGTCTCTGGAAAAAAATTGTCATTGATATTTTCTGTGTCATTCCCACTGTCTTTCTGGAATAAAATCATTTGGCATGAGGATCTGACCATACAGGTTAAGTGGGAGAGACCACACCAAACAACTAAATATCTCGTTGAATGTTTGGTGCAAATGAAGGTTTTAAATAGGCTAAGAAATGAATTCACTTATGTGATAGTATTGCGAATGAAGTTTGCAAACATTGAATTTTGTCACAGGTCATTAGCGATCTCGGTTCCTGGACTTTGTCCAACGTCGGTATTGTTCCATTTGACAAGCGGAAATGGAGTCTTCAGGCAACGCTCACAAAACTCCACAAGATGGGATTCAACTTGCTCTTCAGCTTAGAACTACTTGAAACCCAAAATCCAGAAACCTACGAATTGATGAAAATACTGTATGTAGGTATTCAGCTAATTATATGCCAATGTGTACAGCTTGCAGGGCGTCTGCTTATTGCACGTTCATGTGTCCTGTAGTGACCGACCGCATTTCGGCTTCGGCGCCGAGAATTTCCATTTGATCACTTTCGGCCTTGTGCTTCGCTGCAGCCAAAACAAACAAAAAAGTTAACTTTCAGTTTTATTTCGCTTTCGGGCGAATTTGATTGAGATATTTTGACATATGTCCGAAAGTGATTGATTTTTTTCGGACATGTACCACAAGTCAGACGGTCTGTCTGTCTCTAGTCCAGCAATCCAATATTCTTTATTGCTCGACGTGTTGCTGTCAACGCATGATACATGACCAAGACTCTGTGAAAACTGCTCACAGCTGCGTGATGACCAAATTTTCCTTTATTTCCAAAAAAATAATTTTAATGAGGCCCAGACAAATGTAAACAGTTTTGTTAAAGAAAAAAAAAAAGAAATGGAATGGTAGTATTTATATAACTATTTTTGTTTTAATTTTTTTTAAAAAGTGGAACCTGACTTTGTTTTTAAAATTAATTCATTTTTGATATTCACTTTGATTAATTATTGTCATACTCATCAATGTTGTCATATGTCAAAGTTGGTAACGTTGAATAGTAGCATCATTATTTTTGTTTCATTTAAAAATAAAAAATTAAATTAAATCTATTAGGATTTTTCAATTGATTCATTTCTTTAAATTCGTCACCGACATGCTCATAAGCATTGGCATTGACGAAATAACACGCGTGTGTATATATCACGGATTCGTATTGTAACTATGTAGTGGGACTACTGCAGACCTGTTCACTTTTATGATTGTGTCCACCAATTTAGATGTCTTTTGCGATTCTCCGTCGAGACCCGTCAGAACAACAATTTTAAGAGACCCGGTTAAAAAAAGTATAAATTTGCCCCCCCCCCCCAAAGCAAAGTGGGTAAGGAAAATTGGTCGCCGGAACGAATTAATGACGTCACCACACGCAACGACTGATGTGTTGGTTCTAGGCTTAATATTAATACAGCGATGTCATGCCAGCTATGTACAAAAACGCAAAGCATTAGTATGACAACAACCGCGAAACATTGTTGTGATACTTTTGTAGCCTTAACAACAAATATTTTGTTGACGATTGGTCTTATCAGAGCCAAAATAATTATTGTAGATGTATTATGTCTAAGTAGCGTTGTAATTATATTATAAAGGAAAGGGCATGAATTCTGCCCCGCCCCCTGCCAGTCCAAATTTTCACGATCATCCTACTTTAAAATACATTTCTTTACAAATTTCATAAAAAATCAAATAAAATGGTAAAAGAAAAGCCAAGGTAAACAAATGGATGTTTAGTTATTACTATACACGATGATCTATTTTTTATTAAGAGAATGTTAATATTGATACTTTCCCTAACATTTTTTCGACTTTTGTAGAATATATGTGTGAACGACCTACAAATTATCTAAATAATTCATCTTCGGTTTCGGCCGCAAGTTTCGTTAAACTTTGGCTCATATTTAAGTTTCGTGCCAGTTTCGGTTTCGGTCGAAATCAGAAAATCACTTTTTTTTCGGTCTCTAGTGTACTGTTTATAGGGAGTCCGCTTATTGTATGTCAATGTGTACAGCATGTAGGTGGTCAGCTTTTTACATGTCAATGTGTACAGTTTGTTGGGAGTCACTTTATTACATGTGATTGTGTACTGTTTATAGGTTGTCCTCTGGTAGTTAAACTTTTAAGAGAACTAAAGTTTTAGAATTAAAAAGAAATGATTACGAACTCCTGTAGATTAACAGTTTGATATGGGTAATGCATAGTGTGTTTCCATTTGCTATTATTTTTCAGTTCCAGCCATATGATCCAACCACATACATGAGTTTATACGTAGGTGGACCATACTTTCGAAATCATGTGATTGATAGCATTATGAGAAAGGCGCATAAATTGGGTGGATCCCCTTCGAATATCCAATCAAAAGCTGAGGCGATACTCAACTTTTTTAATAGCCTGGTAGGTTGTGACGTCACAGATCTATTTTTAAGGTTTTTTTTTTAAACATATTTGAACCACGCGACATCGTTAATCTATTATAAGGTTTAAAATATATTTAAAACACCTGCCATTAAATAAGCTTGAGTTATCTTTAATTTTATCGTTTCATGTTAACAATGATACAATTTGACCGACATTATATTTTCTCCTTTATGAAATATTTCATAGGAATTTTTTATTTCGTCTCTCTACACAAGTCGTTAATATACGGGGAGCGCTAAGTTCTCCTAGGTCCTAAAACATTCACAAATAGATGTGTCATCTAAACGGTGTAAATACTTTTTACAGTTGTAAGTTGGGGGAATCCCCCAAATCACCGAATTAACTTTTAGGTGTATTTGTTAAACCAGTTCAGAATACGTTGAACCAGGGAAAGCAATTTTATTATTATTTTAAAAGTCAAAGATTATTAGAGTATGTCTGAAAAAGAATCAAATTTATACTGTACTTAGCGGGTACAATAGGTCAGAGAGTCCCCTTTTCAATTCTGCAAAAAAAGTGGGTTCAGCAGTTAAGACTAAACATTAAATACCCTGGTGGGACTTCTAAGAATTTCACTGTAGGTAAGTGCAGCAGGGCTCTCACGCGTCAATGTTGGTCGTGTACACAGGTCGTGTACATAGGCCGTGTACATAAGTTTGGCATAAAGAAAACACATACATTACATGGCACTAGCTATTATCGTTCTGATACAAAAATTCACACAAAAATGTATATCTGCCTAGTGTCTTATACTGATCGTTACAGTAGACAGCTTATTTTCAGGTTTTCGAACAAGATCTCGTGGAACCAGAACCGATCCCCATCGGCAAGCTGCAGCAAAAAATTGGTTCTTTGGTATGTGATTCAACATAATGACAACTAAAGAGTTAAACCTACTTAAATAGAGATTTGTTTAGCCCGGTTCCAGTACGCCGGTAACGCTTGTAATGATAGAACTTCATAAATATTGTAAAATGTTGATCAACTTAAGATCTGTGATTAGGAATCAAAGTTTCAAAGTAAGGTTTTAAAGCAGGCCTTGACCTTTGAACTGAAGCCCTTTTTCTTCATCTTAGCTGGATGTGAAGCAGTACGTCAGCGAGATGTTTGGCGTTGACTTGGGTTCTAATGAAATTCCGATGTTCTGTACCGATACTGGATATTTCGATTCTTTAGGAAAAGCCTTTAAACAATTTGACAGCGAGTAAGGAAGGCAATTTTATTTTTGTTTGTTTTAAGAATTCATTTTTATGACACTCCGTGTATTTACATTTAATGAAACGTGCAAAATGAAGAGGGTCTAATCCAATATCATAAATTTCACTATATTGTGTTAGTAGATTCAGTCAATTGTGGTTAGCTATTCCGTCTATTGGGGTACTAGATTCAGTCTTTTGTGGTTGTAGAAGGAATATAAACAGAATGGCTGAAAGGAAAGCTTGGATTAAAAAATAAACAATATCATTACATGCTTAGCGAGACCACAAAGATGAATTTGACAGATAGAAATCTAGAAATTTTTAAAATTCCATAAACAGATACATATTTAATTTAATTTCTCATAAAACAGAAATATTTTCAGAAGTAAAAGTTCTTCGTTTTTAAATTGTGTCTATAAAATCACTGTGTAAGTGTATTTCTATTGGCAATGTGTCTTTTAAATGTGTATTTCTATTGGTAATGTGTTATTTTAATGTGTAGTTCTTTTTGTCATGTGTTTTGTCATTTGGTATAGTTCTTTTGCAAATGTGTCTTTTAAATGAAAAGTTCTATTGCGAATGTGTCTTTTAAATATGGTGTAGTTCTATTGTAAATGTGTCTTTTAAATGTGTAGTTCTATTGCAAATGTGTCTTTTAAATGTGGTGAAGTTCTATTGCTAATGTGTCTTTTAAATGTGGTGTAGTTCTATTGCAAATGTGTCTTTTAAATTTGGTGTAGTTCTATTGCTAATGTGTCTTTTAAATGTTGTGTAGTTCTATTGCAAATGTGTCTTTTAAATGTGGTGTAGTTCTATTGCTAATGTGTCTTTTAAATGTGGTGTAGTTCTATTGCAAATGTGTCTTTTAAATGTGGTATAGTTCTATTGCAAATGTGTCTTTTAAATGTTGTGTAGTTCTATTGTAAATGTGTCTTTTAAATGTGTAGTTCTATTGCAAATGTGTCTTTTAAATGTGGTGTAGTTCTATTGCTAATGTGTCTTTTAAATGTGGTGTAGTTCTATTGCAAATGTGTCTTTTAAATGTGGTGTAGTTCTATTGCTAATGTGTCTTTTAAATGTGGTGTAATTCTATTGCAAATGTGTCTTTTAAATGTGGTGTATTTCTATTGCTAATGTGTCTTTTAAATATGGTGTAGTTCTATTGCAAATGTGTCTTTTCAAAGTGGTGTAGTTCTATTGCTAATGTGTCTTTTAAATGAAAAGTTATATTGCGAATGTGTCTTTTAAATATGGTGTAGTTCTATTGCTAATGTGTCTTTTAAATGTGGTGTAGTTCTATTGCAAATGTGTCTTTTTAAATGTGGTGTAGTTCTATTGCTAATGTGTCTTTTAAATGTGGTGTAGTTCTATTGCAAATGTGTCTTTTAAATGTGGTGTAGTTCTATTGCTATTGTGTCTTTTAAATGTGGTGTAATTCTATTGCTAATGTGTCTTTTACATTTGGTGTAGTTCTATTGCGATTGTGTCTTTTAAATGTTGTGTAGTTCTATTGCTAATGTGTCTTTTAAATGTGGTGTAGTTCTATTGCTATTGTGTCTTTTAAATGTATAGTTCTATTATAAATGTGCTTCTCAATATGGCACTTTTAAGCTAATTCAAATAATTGGCATCAGATAATTTACTTCTGAACAATAATATTCCTTACTTTAAAATATAGATTAATTTTACCAAAAAAAATGACTTACGTAATCTTACGCACTGACTTGTATTGGGAGAAATTAATCTCCTATTTTAATTTTAATTGGCTCGTTGTAAGCAGTGCCTAACAAAGGACGATACCATAGAATCAACAATATTAAAGATACGACCCAAAACAGTTTCTAGTTACAATTAATTAAGATTTATTATGTCTTAAGATAATTACAAAATAAAATAAAATAAAATTACAATCTTCAACTTACAGTATGGTAGAACACAGTTAATACAATTAGAAATAATGATGCCAATAAATAATGCGAAATAAACACATATAAGTAGGAGCACACAAATACACAAAGAATAAAACACGCCTCGTAATGTTAAGAAAATCTATCTGAAAACTCCCCCTTCTCTGTATCTGTCAATCCTTATATACATGTAGCTTAAGACGCTTCCAGAAGGACCTATAACGTGTTGTTTACATATCTCGGGTTAAGGAGTACATTCGAGAAATTACCCGAAGACAATCTACCCAATGCGTAATTGGAAGCCGATTGTAAACAAGCTACTTCAAGGACCTAAGCCACACCCCTTTGTGAACACAGCGTCTCATGCGGGGTCAATCAGAGGGCACGCACGAGAAATATGATGCAAACAAGCTCTCTATAAACCGTACATATAAAAAAGCCCTCAAAATACAAAGCAAAAACAAAATATGTAGCAACAGAAGAGACCAACGCTGACCCTTTCACTGGTAGAATAGCTACTAAGGTGTTGTTTTAATGAGTAGCTGGTTTGATTAATTACTTCTTTTTAAATGTATGGATGTAATGCGAATATGCCTCTTTATTATGCAGAGTGCTTGCCAATGTTTTGATGATCAACTTCCTGGAAGAAATTAGAGATTATCTACCAGCCTCCTTTCGGACACCCACAACGCACACGAGAGAAGACTTCTGTACGGCACAGATTCATTTATTTTTTTTGCCTCCCATGTACGCTCTTCATGTCCGGGATTATCTAACACCAGAAACAAAGTCCAAAGTAAGTATTGCTTAGTTGTTTTGATTGAACAGGTAAATCCTGCTCAATAATAAAAACGATAATTGTTAATAGAGTGGTCACTTTTAAATGTTTTACAATAATGCTTACGTCGTACCCCGTCTCTTCAATGAATCTCCATGTGTTCGAGACACTGATTGAAATTAGACAACATTCAGCATCACTGTAGCCTAACATAACACGTTGTCTAAAATTAACCTAAAATAACACGCAGTCTAACAGAGGCCCATCGTAACAGCTAACATTGTAACGTCTAAAACAGTACCTATGGGACAAGCAACCGGTTAACCAAGGGGCCAAATTGGATAAAAATGTGCAAGTGCAATATTTTGTACCATACCTCTGCTTCCAGGCAACTACCTAATTTAACCTGGTTAAAAAAAGGGGAAGAGGGCAAACAATACGACTTGACAACTCCTAAAAGACAAGAATCATGGTTGGAGGTAAGTCGCAGGCAACAGGGTTTAAGTTCACAGAGCTGCACGGAGCATTGTAACATCCGCTCATACTTCTACAGGCTGGATAACAACAGGGAGCCTACCTACCGTCATTGCAGCCTCGTCCCGCAACGTCTGTTGACCAAATGTCCCTCACTTGATGTTTCGGTGGAGACCAGGGCTGTGGTAGAGCCATACGTTAGGGAAAATGTTATATGGCTCAGCAGATGGAGATGGTAGCTAATATACTCTTTGGGTTCATAAGAGAGTAATCTCAGTACCCTCACCAGGATGTGTGATAGTGTTAAATAGTCCAAGTCCAGCTTAGATGAGGAGAGCGTCTTAGTCCAGTAGAGAAACTTAAACCGAAAGATTTTGATGTTTGAAAACACGTAGATTGATAGATTATAGATTTATAATTGCGTATGATTTGGTGTTTCCCTGAGTATACTTTTTAAGAGCATGGGAAAAAGTCGTAATTTTTAGCTATTTAATTACAAAAAAAAAAAAAAATCAGGATGTTATACCTCAAAACTCGATTCAGTTACATGCGTAATCATTGGATTTTAGATGTTGAGATTTAGCAAGAACATATAAAAAAATAGTGCAAATATGCTATACCACTGTTAAACGCGTACGCTTGGTCGTATTCTCTAAGAGTTATAACAAAAGAATGATTTTAATTTCTTTTTTTCTAACTGCGAGAGGTAAACTGTTAAATAAAAGAAGATTGCATTCTGTGTCATCAATCGATGAACATCAATGTCTTAACATGATAAATAAAAAGAAATAAAGGCCATTGCCATGACGGCTCAATGCGTGAGCGTCTCTACTTCTTCAGCTGCTCAATAAAACATACCTGCAAGTAGGACACTTTAAAAATTAAAAAAAAACAACTCCCAATTAGACCGAACTTCTTTGAATCTTAGCGTACTAAACTATAAAATAACAATCGATGTTATCGAGATAATAAGCGTAGCCACTTTGCGATAATTTTCATCTGCATTTGCTAAAACTCAGCAAAATTTTGTGTTTCAAAAATAAACATCTCTTTAATGAAGTTTACGTTTCTATCACATCATTAAATGTTTTAAGAATTTTTTTTTTCCTGCTATTTATTAAACTCCCACTCTGTCCATTTTCGCGTTCGTCAACCAACAATTTTTTTCTCTCTAAACATGGCCTTAAATTATCAAATCTAAATGATCACTAATTAAATTCTTATTGCCACTAAAGACGCTCAATGAAGACTGATTTTTACGCTAGAGAAATACTTTAGATGTCAAGCGTTTAAATGGTTAAATGCTGGTCCTACACTACCACTTTTCATGCCCCTAAACTAATTTTTTTTTGTACACAAATTGAAAAAAAACTAAATTAATCCTAAATTTACGACACCAACTTTATATATGTTTTGGAATTAAATATACATTATATTAATGGAACTTGATTTACTGATAAAAAATTTAACCAAAATGTGCCTTTGTTTTCTCTTGTATATTATAATAATCTCATAACACTCATAATATAAATCCCCTTTACTTTTCTCAGAGAGAGAGAAAATCTAAAATTATCTCATTTTTTTAAAACAAAATTAAAGTATCACGTGTGTAAAATAACAGGGTTTTGATACTCATGGGAATAGTTTTGTAAATGTACGCGCGTATTGTTAACGCCATTGATATGCCTAATTAGTAAACGTATGTTTATATTGTAAGGAACCTTGCTTACACTCCGACAAACTTCATCTCTGGTACTCAATAAGTAAACAACTCCGGTGATACATTTGATGAGTAAACTCGTGTTCTTTATTGGCTCTGTCACTTGCTTACTCTTTCATTCATCTCACAGCTCTGACTGCCCTCTTCCTCTACCGTCGCTGTTCTCTCCCTCTGTCTGCTCTCTGTCGTTCCCCTCCGTCACCAATCTAACCGTCCCCTCTTATAGGTCCACCAGCCAACCAAGGCGTCGCTAGAGATTACTCCCCCTACCTTCTTAAGTCTTGATTCATCCGCTACGCGCCAAACACCTGGACTGAACTCTGCCGTGGGTTTTGCCCCTCATCCCTGCCCGCTGCATTCCTCGCCTTAATTTATTTGGTCAGTCTTCGACTGTGGGTTTACCCCGCTTCGCT
The DNA here is from genome assembly GCA_964033795.1 of Lymnaea stagnalis. NCBI lineage: Eukaryota > Metazoa > Mollusca > Gastropoda > Lymnaeidae > Lymnaea > Lymnaea stagnalis. The sequence goes on from CAXITT010000860.1 coordinate 147,025, forward strand.
GACCTCCATTGTGTTCCACGTCTTAATTTATGTGCTACCCGCCAAACACCTGGACTGAACTCTGCCGTGGGTTTTTCCCCTCACCCTGTCCACCCGGACTGAGACTGAACTCTCTACAATATGTAAAAAGAGGATGTGAAAGTTATTTTTCACAACTGTAATATCATTGGATTTAAAGATAATTGTGTCCACGTACAAATATAAACAAATTTGTATTTTTTAACCCCGGATATTTATGTACATAATAGGGACAATTATTTATCGAATCCATTCCTTTATTCGGTGGCGTATCTTTTGCTGCCGGGGGAAAATGAAAAAAAAAAACCCAAACCCCAGATTTTAATAAAAATTAATAAAATCGACCACGGGATTTTAGCCCAATAAGTACACAAACAAACATTTTTTTGCACTTCTCTTGGTTTGTTCTTACTTCGATGATTGATAAGAGCTTTGTCCTGCACCGCTACAGCAATACCTCTAGTGTTGGCAGCATGCTGGAAACACTGGGCTGGTCACCCTTGGAGGAACGACGACGACTATCCGATCACTCCATGATGTACAAGATAAATAATGGGCTGGTCCACTGTTCCAGTATTAAACAGAAACTCGTCCCTCTCCCCCACAGACAGCGACGAGGCCATGACAGGCAGTTCCGGCTCATACCAGCAAGAAGCCAGTATAGGAGCTGCTCATTCCTGCCCAAGACAATCACGGAGTGGAACAAGCTTTCAAAAGATAAAATTGAGGCGACAACACAATACACATTTGCATCTATTGCCTCAAGCCTTCCAACCCCCAGTGCATGATTCCCTCACAAAGTAGCACTTTCAATCACTGAAATATCCTTATAAACACCAGGCACAAAAACGTTGCATATCCCGTCTACATACCTAGGAGCCAAAATGATAAATAAATTGATAGTGGGCCCTTAAGATATAGAAGAAGACTGTTATACGGCTATACGGTGTTGCCGCACTGATAGACTTAAACCGCATTGTCTTATCAAAATATATTTAAAGTTTAACTTTCTATGAAGTTATACATTTGATGAAAGGACATATTTTGAATGGAAACAAAAATAAACCCTTTATAAATGCTGAAAGTTCTAAGCTAAAACTTTTGTTTCATTATCAATTTAGAGAGCAAAAAAAAAATTAATATCAGTGTTTTCTCGCACGGTTATTAAATAAAAGAAACTTAGAACTTTGGCTAAAATAGGCAATACGAGCTGTGCCGTCGTTTGCGTATTTATTGAGAATAAATTAAATTTTAATTGTGTTTCACAATGTTAACAACGCACTAAAAATGTATTAAAATGTTGTAAGGTTTTGAGTTTTAGATATAAAAAAAAAAACACCCCAAAAAATTTTTTTTTTTTTAATAAATTTTAAACGGGAAGAAAATGTTAAAAATAGTTTTTTTTGTAGTTATTTTAAATATGTATGTAATTTATAATAATAGTACTGAAACATTTACTAAAATAAAGCGGCTACGTTTATATGTTTTGAGCATTCAAATTTATTAGATTTCCGTAAAATAATGAAAAAATCACTAAAATTAATTTTGATAATCCGATCTTATTTAAATCGATTCATTTTCTTTCGTTATGGTAAGCCTAGCTTATTATTTTATATATGAACTAGCCAATATACACGGCCTTGCCCGGGATTGCATTTGGACCCCAATCCCAGCTCAGTCCCGTTTCCCGAGGGGATCCAGCTCCCCGATGGGATCACGTAACCGATGGGTTCCAGTTTATTGTTGGATTTCGTTCCCCATTAGGATCCTGTTTCTTTGTGGGATCATGCTCAATGCGATTTTGTTTAAATTAGCTTTTAGATCCCATTATATATCCCCGTAGAACAGTATAGAACCTTCTGGAAATGCTAGATTAAATTTATTATCTTCCATGAAACGTGTAAAAATTACTCTTCCACATAATTATTTCTCGAATGCAAAATATTATAGATCTAAATTGTACTAATATAACTATAGTACATTTAAATTCAAATAGCCCCCCCCCCTTCCCCGGGGCCCTATTTAATTAAGTACCATTTTAGTTATGTCTAAGATATGGGGCTCTATAAAAATTGTTCAGATCAATTAAATAGTTGATATTTAAAACTTAGTCCCATTAAAATCAGTGGTTAAAAATGTTTAAGATATAGCTATTTTAAATTATTGAACTCTCTAGAAAATTCTAGATCGGCCCTGAATGGAGTGGATATTATTAGTTTTAAATCCGCCGATATTTCAATACGGATAATGAAGTGTATTGCTACCACGCTAGGCCTATACCCATCAATTCACATAGAACCTATAGTGTTGTCTAAGGCTATTGATATATATAAACCTTATATAAGAAAAAATTAAACGGGGCCCCCGGCCCCAGAGGAATGAATATTATGAGTTCAGTACCCATTGGTATTTGAGTATGGATAATAAAGTGTATGTGTGCTGAGTTTGGTCAAGATTGATCAATTCGTGTAGGAGTGAGTATTTGTTGTTAATATTTTTATATGGCTTATATAAGAAAAAAACGATATTTTGGGCCCCCGGCCCCAAAAGAAATGTTATAAAACGTTCACAACCCCTTAAGTGTTCCTTCTGGATAAAGATGGATATATGTGCCAAGTTTGGTCAACATGCATCAATCCCTATAAAAGCCTTTTTGGAACGAACCCACAAACCACAAACTTTCACTTTTATATATATACTAGCCAATATACCCAGCTTGGCCCAGGATTACATTAAGACCCCATTCTGGTGTGACCCCTGATCCCATTGGGACTCCGATCCTATTCTGACACCAATCTCGGCGCAGTCCCGTTTCCCGGTGTTGTCCCGATCCCGGTGGATCCATTCAAGGTTAGGGATCCCGATGCCGGTGGGATTCCATTTTCTGGTGGGATCCTGATCCTGTTAGGATAAAGATTATGATTGGATCCCGACCCATTTGGGACCCAGTATCAAAAAATTCTTCAGTGGTACTGAGAGAAAAGTCAACTTCAGGGCTTTATAGAAATGTATAGAACTAACTAACATTTCAATAATCCCTTCGGATACATCTCCTTGTAACAATTTATACTTTTCTGGAATATTCTAGATTAAATTTAATTACCTGCTCGAAACATGTGTAAAAACGACATTTCTAATCATTTTATTTAAATACAAAAAAATCTTCAACAAATGCCATAATTTTAATATTTTTTCTCTTAATTAATCAAGGGCCCATTACATAACTGTACCGATTTAGTTAAGCCTGAGATAGAGGGCCCTATAAATATCAAAAGGATAAAAATTAGAGTTAAAATTTAAAATTGGTTTCATTAAAATCTACTTAAAAATGCAATAGATATAGCTTTTTAAAATTATCGAAATTTCTGGAAAATTCTAGAATGGATATTATTAGTTTTAAGTTCACCGATATTTCAATACGGACAATGAAGGGTATGGCTACAACGCTAGGCCTATCTCCATCAATTCACATAGAAACTATAGTGTGTCTCAGCCTATTTATATTTGTTATAAGAAAAAATGAGACATGTATATGAAGATGGATAAAAAAGATCATGTGTATTAAGTTTGGTCAAGATCCATCCATTCATGTAAGAGTATTCGTTGTTAATTTTATTTATATAGTGCATAAAAAATAAACAAATTCGGGGCCCCGGGCCCTAAACGGAATGTTATAAAAAATTCATAACCCCTTAAGATTTCCTTCTGGATAATGATGAATATATGTCGAAAATTCGGCCAAGATCCATCAATCCATGTAAAAGCCTTTTTTGAACAAACACCACCCGCCCGTCCGCCTGCCACATACATTCACTTATATATATATATATATATATATATATATATATATATATATATATATATATATATATATATATAT
>CAXITT010000860.1:150940-244418 GCA_964033795.1 Lymnaea stagnalis
ATATATATATATATATATATATATATATATACATATGATTTTAACTTTGTAAAAAAAATTAAATGTTTTGGAATTATTATCTCCCTCTTCATCGTCAGTTTTGTTAGGTCACTTAAAAAAAAAAAAATGTGTTATCATTTTTCACTGCAGGTCTTTGTCATGGGAGAGAACATCAAGAAACAAATTGTAAATACCTTTGATGGCGTCCCTTGGTTTGGAGAACAATTAAAAGCTACCATAATTCGAAAAGCCCAAACTATGAAACTGCTGATTGGCTACCCTGACTGGATCGTTGACCCGGCGACTCTGGATAAAATTTATCACAACGTCAAGGTACATCCTGGTGAATTGCTCTTCAGTGTCCTGAGTATCAAGACGGAGACTTTAAGACAAAAAAACCAACAAATGCACAGGGAACCCTCCATGTGAGTGTGGGGGGGGGGGTGGTTGATCGCATTAAGTATAACCAAATAGTAACAATATTCATAATTGCATTGAACTTGCTTGACACATGATTAGAGCTGGTCTCGACCATCCTGTCATATGACATGATTAGAATTTGTCACGACCATCCTCTCATATGACATGATGAGAGAATGTCTCGACCATCCTCTCATCTGACATGATTAGAGAATGTCTCGACCATCCTGCCATATGACAAGATTAGAGTTTGTCACGACCATCCTGTCATATGATATAATAAGAGTTTGTCACCACCATCGTGTCATATGATATGATTAGAGATTGTCACATCCATCCTAAATTAAGAATGTTTCTGTCCGTTTGTTAGCTTAGGTTTAGTCAATTCTTGCATCTCAAGTTTGACTCACTTCATTATCTCCAATTTAGCACCAATAAACTGACATCTTAAATACTTACAATGTCAAGGACCGAGGATATATCAAACACAGAGAACGAGAGTGGGGGGGGGGATGGAATGAAAGATCACAAAATTAAACAACCAATAGAAAGCAAAAAAATCATTTTTTAAATCGCATCATATCAATATGTCAACTAAGTGAAACTATGATAATTATCATTTTTATGAGCCAAAGAACTCTTATATTTTGTCACAGATTTCTGTTTCATCTACATGATCGTACCACATAAGATAAGATAAGATTTTGCTATTTATACAAAAACCAAATACAATCAAATGAAAATGTTTTGTTTTTTTTAAACTAAATTGTGCATTTACATTTTCAGCACTTAAATAAAAAGATATTTTAATAAAGTCCTCATTTCTCAACTAAAACAGTATAATCGTTAGAATAAGTGCAGCCAGTCAAAACAAAGAGACGTAAAGACTGTTGAGCAACGTTTTCAGGGTCGTAGGTCGTTTGTTTTATTTCCGTTTAATGACCAGGCGGACATAATTTTAACGCCCAGCCAGGCAAAGGTTTTAATTTCAAGACACACCCTGGGGTAGGGGCAGTTAGAAGATAGGTGGTACAATTGATCCCCCCCCCCCTGAACGATTTGAAGTTAGAAAAGCGGACATAATTTTAACGCCCAGCCAGGCAAAGGTTTTAATTTCAAGACACACCCCGGGGTAGGGGCAGTTAGAAGATAGGTGGTACAATTGATCCCCCCCCCCCCTAAACGATTTGAATTTAGAAAGCAATAGATGCAATCCCCGACCCGCCCCACACTCACCCACATTGCTTCACGGGTAAACGAGAACTGAATATCACTCAGTGGTTCATAGCTTGATTTTTATTTCATACATTTTTTTTGTACAACAAAAATGAAAGAAAAAAATAAAATAAACAAAATTAACATTAAACAACACCTTCCGTTTATTTACATTTTTTCCCAAGGTTTCATTTTTTTGATTTCTTAAAAAGTTTGGAAGATGTATGCCCTTTAAAAATTAAATACAGTAAAACTATCCCAAACAAAAATGAAAACCACAAAGCAAGAGTTGCACTAAAAGAAATTAGCTCATTATTACTGGCGACAGTTTTCTAGTTGAATTGTTGCAATTATAATCTGTAAAAAAAAACTTTCTGTCTTTTGTTGTTTTGACAGTGGCGCATTGGAGCAACTCAATAAAATTCGTGAGTTTTATTTACCTACAGAGAATACAGTCAACATCGCCAGTTCCGTTTTGCAACTACCTTCATTTAGTTTGCATTTCCCCACGTGAGTGAATCTCTACACATATTTGACATTTTACATTCATAGAAGAGTAATGAAGAGTTTTTATACAGAGTTTAGTGACACAGATGCTGAGTACTGATTAGTGTCCCGTCGGCACATACAGGCTAGATAACCACAGGCACCTTACCTGCATGCATTGTAGCATGTTCCACAGAAACACTAGCGCATCTGTTGACCGAATACATCACTCACTAGATTCCGCGGGGGGGGGGGGGGGGGCCAGGGTGGCAGGAGAGCCCAACGTGAGAAAATGTTAAATGGCTCAGCTTAGAAGATGGAGCAGGATGCCAAATTCAAAGCCGGGGTCGTAAGAGAGCAATCTCAGTACCCTCACACGAATATGTACAATTGTTATGTATACATTGATATACAAAATATTTTGCTCTATCTCATTTTAAATACACAACTTTTAAAAGCAACTGTATTGATACCCTTATACATGCACCTTTTCAACGGTGCACAGCTCAAGCCGCCACGTTTTCCCAGTAGTGAAAAGCAAGAAAAGTTGGACAGTTGCTGTTAAAAAGCGGTTCTTTACAGAGGAAAATAAGTAATGTAATGTCCTTGAAGCGCTAAGTTGTGTTTACATGTACATAATACATTCGCCCCGAGACGATATTTCATTCAGTAGCCTAATCTAAAGCTGAAAACTTTTGTAAGGTACATAGATTGTTTTAAGACAATTTTGTGTGTAAATGCGTCATCAGATCAATGCAGTATGGTGGCATTGGAGAAACTCTGGGTCACGAGATCATGCACGCCTTTGATGATGTGCGCATCACCTACACAGCTAATTTTAAGCCTGAGCCTAGTTGGAACTCGGCCGCTAATGAATCCTTCATGAAAGGTGCCCGTTGTTTGATTGACCACTACATGTCAGTGCCATTCGATACTATCAGAGTAAGTAGATGACATTGATATTTATGTAAATCTATGGCGTTTAAGTTCGTGTCCCATTATCGAGTAATTGCATGAATGAAACGTTTTGGTTCAGAAATGTGTGTCCTTAATAAAAATAAAAAAAATAATTCCATGTATCTTTAATGAATTTATTTTTAAATTCCAAAGGCAAACGGCTTATCAAGCATATCTGAAGACATATGTGATAATGAAGGTATTAAACTTGCTTACAAGGCATATAAGGCGTTAGGGGAACTAAACGAACCACGTCTGCCTGGTCTGAATCTCACAGATGACCAGATGTTTTTTTTGGGGTCTAGCCAGGTACGTGTAACAGTATACTGACAAGTCAAGATGTCAAGGCTCTCCTTCTTCGTCGACCCATACCATGTGATCAATTTAGTTTATTAAAAGATGGAGGCATCGAACACTAAGATTTACGATCAGTTTTTTTCCAATACTACACATATCCATAATTAAATGTTTAAACACAGTGTCCATGAGACATACATCTTTTTGGGCGCTGCGGCCCATTAAGGGCTTTGGCCTTCCTGACCACTTCCTTCCACTCATTTCCTGACCACTTCCTTCCAATCATACCTACCTGAAGTTTTTCTCTTGCATGCTTGGATTCCCAGCTGCTGTATATCTTTTCCCACATTATCCGCCCATCTGAGCCTTGGTTTGCCTTCGAGACGTTTTTTTGCTCTTTTGTCTTTAAACACCCTCTCCCGAACAAACCTTGTCTGCCCTTTGGTATTTCCTCTACTAGCGTGAAATCCTGATATAGACTGTACAATTTTCTTTATATGGAGGCATGGCATTTTCGGACAAATGCACAGTTTATACCGTGAAAGGTAGTGCGGCAAGCCCCCACAGTGATACTAATATTAGCTACGCCTCTAGGCAGTGTATCAATCGTCAGAAAATTAGCGGTTATTTTCATTTCGGTGTGGGGCAGAAAGCAAGGGCACCGATGAGTCTTGGTTTATTGACATAAATGAAAGCTAGACAAAGATCATAAAGGTCAACTCGGCCAACCAAGAACACATCTCCCTGGTAGGAAATGCACTGAGGAATCGGAAGTTCTCACATACTTAGGCAGCACCATTGACTGTCATGGCCGGAATTGGAAAGGTTATGTCAGCATTTGCGCTATTCAAGATAACATGGGAGTCCAAGCGGCTATGCATACTTAATTACTTCCACGTTGACTGAATAACTGATACATTGATTTAATTAATTCTGTATTGACTATATAACTGCTATATTGATTTAATTAATGCTATATTGACTTAATTACTATTATATTGTATAAATTATTCATATATTATTTTATTTATTTTAATAATTATAAATATTTTCTTTTAATTGATTCTAAATTGACTTAATTACTACTATATTTAATAAATAACTACTATATTGACTTAAGTATTACTATATTAATATTGTTGACTAAATTCTAGCTTTATTGACATGATTACTTATATATTAAATGCTATATTGACTTAATTATTTCTATATTGACTTAATTACGTCTATACTAACTTAGTTATTGATAGCTGAACTAAATTACAACTATATTGACTTAATTACTGCTATATTAAAATAATGCTATATTGACTTAATTACTACTTTATTGATTTAATTACTGCTATATTGAACATATCTCTTCTATAGCGACGTAATTACTTCTATAATGACTTAATTAATACTATATTTACTTCATTACTGCTATATAAAATGCTATAATGATATATTTATTGCTATATTGATTAATTACATATATCTTGACTTAATTTCTGATTTACTGGCTTAGTTACTGCTATATTTTGATTTCTGAACTGCTACATTGACTTAAGTACTACTATATTGACTTAATTATTGCCATAATGATTTAATTACTTCTATTTTGACTTTCTCACTTCTACATTGTATTTATTACTTCCATATCGACTTATTTACTTCTATCATGTCATAGCGCCAACAAATTAAATTTAACAAGTTAACCTCCGTGCTTACTTTATTCCAAAAGAAATACTGCACACTCGACTTAAATGATGAACCATATGCAACACCGTCCCATAATCACGGGAGAGTCAGGTAGGTGTTGATGTTGTGCGTTCTTGTTGTCCGTATAGTAAGCATGGGCAAACTCCGAACACGCTATCTCTAAAACTGCAGTGCTCAAAACATTGTATTCACCGAAGGTTGTCCGGTCGCTTAGTAACGGCAGGTTGTCACTGGGATTGGTTGGTACCCTCTTGTCTAGTGGGTTGCTCCCATCTTCTCATGGCAGTTTGATATCCTCTTTCACGGCAGTTTGTCTTTGTGGATGGGTTCCATCTGTTCACGGCAGGTTGTCACTACAACTCGTACACTCTGTCATGTCAATGTGTCCAATGGATTGGTCCCATCTGCTCACGACAGGTTGTCACTGCGATTGGGACACTCTGTAAGGGCTGAGTATTGTCCTTTTTTTCAAGACAGAGATTTCATTCTATAACCATTTACTCTGTTACTAAATTTCTCTTTGACATTGTAAACATTTACTCCTTAATAATGGTATCATAACTATTACAATATTACCTGTTAATAATGGTATATTTAATATTGAGCAACTAATTTTGCTAACAAATGATCTTTAATATTCAAAAATAAAACTTTGTTAATAAAGGTATCTTTGATGGTGAACCATTAACCCTGCTAATAATTTTATTTTTTAATATTTAACTATATTAACTCTGTTATTCCATGTATCTTTTCAAAGGGTGAGAGCTGTTGCATCAAACAGTGAGGAGTTCGCCAAGGCATTTAACTGTCCAAAAAACTCACCAATGAACTCAGCGAAAAAGTGCACAATATTTTAAAGTGGACATTTTAGACCATAGGTGTATACCAAAATTTGGGAGTTTAGACCATAGGTGTATACAAAAAGTTGGGAGTTTAGACCATTGGTTTATACAAAAAGTTGGGAGTTTAGACCATAGGTGTATACAAAAAGTTGGGAGTTTAGACCATAGGTGTATTCAAAAAGTTGGGAGTTTAGACCATTGGGTTATACCAAAAGTTGGGAGTTTAGACCATAGGTGTATACAAAAAGTTGGGAGTTTAGACCATAGGTGTATACAAAAAGTTGGGAGTTTAGACCATTGGTTTATACCAAAAGTTGGGAGTTTAGACCATAGGTTTATACCAAAAGTTGGGAGTTTAGACCATAGGTGTATTCAAAAAGTTAGGAGTTTAGACCATTGGTTTATACCAAAAGTTGGGAGTTTAGACCATTGGTTTATACCAAAAGTTGGGAGTTTAGACCATCGGCTTATACCAAAAGTTGGGAGTTTAGACCATTGGTTTATACCAAAAGTTGGGAGTTTAGACCATTGGTTTATACCAAAAGTTGGGAGTTTAGACCATTGGTTTATACCAAAAGTTGGGAGTTTAGACCATAGGTTTATACCAAAAGTTGGGAGTTTAGACCATTGGTTTATACCAAAAGTTGGGAGTTTAGACCATTGGTTTATACCAAAAATTGGGAGTTTAGACCATAGGTGTATTCAAAAAGTTGGCAATTTAGACTTTCGGTTTATACAGCAAGCTGCCAATTCACATCCCGTAAGTGTCGAAGATGTTCTTTTAATGTTAAAATCTTCAATAATGTAATTTTAGTTTTCTAGGTTGATGCAAAGAATGCTTCTATTTCTGAGAAAATAAATCAATCATAACAGTGTGATTAGCTCTTTAATTTTCAAGAGAAGAAAAATAAAATATCAACATATTTTATATATCATAATAAAAAAAAATTCTGCATCTTGTGTTATTATTATTTTTTTCTTTTTTTTTTCATTTTGTTGTGGATGTTTAGTTAAATGGGCAAAATGTTTTCATGACACGCAAAAAAATGTAATAAGATCAGAAAATGTACGTCCAATTTTTCAACCTAACTTTGCATACAGGCCCAACAGAGTAAGCCTTCATTGGGCGTTCTTTAAAAAATCAAATGTACCGTGCCTTTTGAAAACATCATTTTTATTGGTATTTATTTTGCTGGATTTCAATTTTAAATGAAGTGAAAATAATAATAGAAGCCGTTATTTCTTCAGTCAGGCCGGCACCTGGGGTTTGGGGTGGGGGGGGGGGGAGCACCCATGACACTTGTCAGGGGCCCGAGCTGGAGAGGGGCCCGCCCTTTATCAAGTTTTAAAATATGCGCACATGTTTGTGAAACATGAAAAGGGCCCGAACTCTGTCAGCTGCCCGGGGCCTAGAAATTCCCAGGAGCGGGCCAGCTTGGGTCATCAAATTTTTCTCCCTAGTACCGCGCATGTTTCAATTATATTGAGTACACGAATGTAGATCAAGTACTAATCAGGAAATATGTTCTATGACACAAGCAAAACACACTGCCTTACATATGTGAACTTAAATGTATAGCAAATTATAAATTGAAAAGAAATAAAGGGAGCTGGAATGTTGTACGTCTCATAACTAGAGTATCAACATTACACATAATAACATTTTATTGACTTCGGAAAAGGCCCGGGTGCCAAATGAGCTGCTGCCCCAGTTTCCTACAGCAAGACCAGCAAATAATGATTTTTTTTTTTTTTTAAATACAACTATACAGGCTGAAGCGCATTTAAGTTGAAATGGCGGCAGACATACACACATAAACACATAAAGAACATAAAAATACACACATACATTAATACATACATACAAAGACACACACATATAAATACACACACACACACAAACAAACAAACACACACACATACACACATCAAAACATAAATATATACATACATACACACATACATTAATAATAAGCTATCATGGCATGAGCACGGCCAAATCCTGTATAAGAAATTCAACCAAAGACTGTTCTACCTCAAAAAACTGTACAATTTCGGTGTAAACAAACAAGTCGTTAACTTATTCTACAATGCAACTATTGGAAGCCTGCTTAAGTTCAGTATTACCTGCTGGTGTGGGAATTCAACGTCTGATATTAAACACCGCATAAACCGAATAATCAAGAAAGCAAGGAACATAACACAAACTAAACATCCTTCACTTGAAGAACTATTTGAAGAAAGATGTTTTTGCAAAACTAAACACATTTTGGATGATACATCCCACCCTCTTCATCACAGATACTTAGGATCGGGCCGTTCGGGACGAATTCTTTCCATCAGGGCGAGGACTGACCGATATAAAAATTATTTTGTTCCCCAATATGTACGAATTAACCGGCGTGCTTCCTCTGAAGTCACACATCTGAACGAGAACTAATAAGTCACAAATTTTTCTAAGAGAACTCACTGAATGGATGTTTGAAATAATTTATTATAAATGTCTTGTGTTCAAATTGTTTTATTTTTGTGCTGAAAATGTATAATGCAATCATAAAACATTTCCATTTATTTGGATCGATCTATAAAAGAATCTTATCTTATCTGATCTTATATATACAATAGGGAAACGACAACATTATCGTCCTGATTAATTTTGCCACTAGGAAGGAAATAAAATGTTAAAATATCCCAAAGAATTATTCACGTGTATGAAAAAAAAATGTCAAGAAAGAGAAAAATGAAACTTTAGTAATATTTAAAAATTTAATTATTTATTTCGATTGTTTATTATTAATTAGGCAGAAATTATCCTTTAAACTTTAAGTAAAATTTTAATTTTAGGCCTTCTGTGTTACCATACTATACGTAGATAAACATTTCGTTCAACTTTTGCTTTATCTGTGTAAAATTTTAAATTTGGTGACCAAAGATAATTGTGTAAAAACGAAAACTTGAAATATCGACCAATGAGAACGCGTATTTCAACGAAAAGGTATCGGTTAGCGGAACACAGAGTTTCTTCAAGGCTTACGTTTGGACATTTTTGTTTTAAAATATCCTAAGCTTTCGATCGATACCGAATTAGTAACATTTAAATTGTATCATGATAGCAAAGAGCGCCCAAAGGGACTATTTTGCACGAATGCACTCTCCCAACAGCCTGAAGTCAAAATTTTTACTAACCATCTTACTTTAAAATAAATTTCAATGCCATTTAATGCAAATGACAAAAGCTTAAACAACAAATCAATATTTATTGATTAAATTCATGATAATCTCATTTTTATTTATAAAAAAAAATATATAATTATCCGATATTCTAGTCGAGAGTAGTTTATTATTTTTGTAGATTGGTGCTTGCACATTTGTTGGGCATATTTCGTTTTATTAATCTGACATTAAAAAATGGAAAAGCAGTTAAGAAATTAATGTAGGCTTCTATATAAATAAAAATTATATACACTATCTTTTACCTATCAGTTATCCAATACACTATGTAACAAACCTGCCGCATTGGTAAGTGCACTTTATAATTAATTTTTTTTTTTTTTTACAAACGTATTAGTTTTCTAAAAGTTTACCTTTTTATCCAGGTCAACACTCCTGGAGTCGAACATTATGCAATATATTTTTTTTACAACAAGATGATATTTTATACCCACCCTAGTTTACAAATTGCTTTATTACAAATAGACATATGGAAAAAGAGTGTCAAGTTTGGAGTGTTAAGATTCTTTATTAGTTCAAATAAATTTAAATGTGTTTTAATTACAATGTACATATTCATTTGCAGCACATTTTAAACATATTTTAGTAAGAACTTTTTCTACATAATAGAATGATATGCAGTTATATCGTTGGGAAGGACTGCTTTCAAGCTGTGGGAAAGAAATAGGAGAAGAAATGTGGACGCATGAAATAGATAGAAAGAGAGGACAGTAAAAGGAGAACGTTTTGGCTGAGAGCCTTCATCAGAAGACCGGACAATTGAAGCTGATCTAATTTGTGTTACTTTTTTGAAACTGTTCTGGTTGGTATTGCCGAATATTCACCGTCTGTGATATTGCCATATTATCCCATGACGGATGAGTGATTCAAACCTGACAAGGGTGGGGGCACACGCCGTTCAGATCTGATTGATATACATTTGTGTTCCTCAGCGTCTTTGATACAGAATCAAGTGCCAGTTGTCATGTTGGCACTTGGCCTGAGATGGTAACTCACCCTAACCCTATGTCAGAAATATGCATTAGCATTGAAGTTTTAGCTGAATAATAACCCAAATGGTCAATCGTATTCCTAATTACTTCCTCCAAAATATAGCAACTCAAACAAAAAAAACTAAAAAATTACAATTAAATATTAAAGACACATTTATTCTTACAATAGACCACTAAGCGTGTTATTTCTAAAAGAAGAAATGTAGTTAATTATTTTTTCATTCTTTCAAACATTTTCTGCGTGTAATGTAATATAGAGAGTTAAGCTACAATGTTCTCCTGTTCACCCTAACCTGTCAAACTACTACCACTATGAAGAAAATGTTGCTAGAGTTATCAACTCCAGTTCTTCTGATGAGGTATAACTTGAATTCCGCCACCGCTGAGCTTGCAAAAATACACTATTGTATACAGTAAAATAAAATTATGGTGTATTATTATAATCAACATCAGGTGGACAAGCGGTCTAACGAAAACAATATCCAGCGTGTTGATTGAAGTTGAATCCGCAACAGAAGTGTGGCGAAGGGGGGCAGTAAATGGCATAGATGTCCCCAGACGCCATCTAGTTAGGGGCGCGAAAATGTGATTTGATTTGATTTGATTTTAATGTTAAAATAATGGGTTTGAGACTTGAAAAAAAAAAAATTAGGCGATTTAAAATGTATCTTGTCCACGGGCAATCTTAAAGATTCCGACAACCCCTGCACATTGAAACACACACACGGCTGGTCATCTACTGCATCCTGATCTATTTCCAAGTCTCTTGACAAAGTTTTGCCATTTTATAAGATGGACAAGGCTGACGAATTGAGCAACCCTTCCTAACTTTAAAAAAAAAAAAAAAAAAAATTCAAGGCTGCACCTTAAGTCAAATATTGCCCTGGTCGTTTTCGCATGAACAATAATAATAATAATAGTCTACCACCAAAACACCACATTGTATACCTTTAAATTTTCAGCATTTTCACTAGTCCGTCCTATCTATTCTTTTCTGTGTCTCAATCGATTTGATCTACAAT
This sequence comes from Lymnaea stagnalis, assembly GCA_964033795.1. Classification (NCBI taxonomy): domain Eukaryota; kingdom Metazoa; phylum Mollusca; class Gastropoda; family Lymnaeidae; genus Lymnaea; species Lymnaea stagnalis. The sequence goes on from CAXITT010000860.1 coordinate 162,104, forward strand.
CAACAAAGCATGCCAAAACTGTTGTACCAGTACAAAAGGTGTCTTCTTCTTCTTTATTTTAAGGGCCCACAATCAATGAATTGATCATTCTGGCTCCTATGTTTCAGAGGGGTTTGCGATGTTACTGTGCATGGGTTTCAATGGGATGCTTCACTGGTTGCAAGGGCGACTCAGCAGTGGTGTTATGAACTGGGGGTTGGAATACAGGAGGCAATAGACACAAATGTCTCGAGTGTAGCCGCCTCAACTGTTGCTTTTGGAAGCTTGTTCCAGTCCCCTATAGGTGTGGGAACCAAAATGTTTAGCAAACAAATCTTTTGAATATACACATCATATGAAGAAAGATATGAATCGACATTAAAATTATTGATTAGGTTTCTTTTTTATATCTCTGTTAGGTATTCAATATTACACTGAATACAGCAATTAACAGTTTGTCAATCCATTGACATGTTAAGTCAAGTTCTATTTCAATCATATTTTTAATTATTAATCTATAACAAATACTTTTCAATTGTTTTAAGTCAAAAGATAATTTATGTTAAATTTAAAAAAAATTCTATGCAAATAATGCCCTTAAAAAATTTGTAATAAACAATCACAGTTACTATGACTGTTTTTTCTAATGTAATATTTACTTTAAAAATGTTTTGTTTCATTTCCCCAATTAAAAGGCAATATAATAATGTGAACAAATCGTTCAATTCAACATGTTGTTCCATACAAATACAAGTTACATAATGTTTATTAAACTTGTGATAATATATTTAATATTTATAATAGCTTATAATTCCTTTACCTATTTCTATATGAATGTGGTCAGATAACACATTTTTTAGAACATGTTACTAAATAAAATAAGCATAAAATAACAGATGAGTGGTTTAAAAAAAAATTACTTTTGACTCATGTGTTTAAAAGCAATTTGTTTGTTACTGTCATATCAAAATTGTGGGAAAAACCATGTACATGATCTGAAGTAGTCTTATCAATTAAAGTGGGAAATGAAAACATATGAATCCTGACAAATATTGTTTTTATATTCTATTAAACTTTCATATGCAGTATTTTATCCAAATGTTACACCACAATAGTTACTTCCATATCTTATGTAATGACAATATCAACATCATCATGGTATCATTTCAAAAATAGGATTGTGTTGTGAAAAATTTCTCTTACATTTTCTAACATTCTATTAAATAGCATATTAACTTTTTCATTAAAGACAACATGTTTTTTTTCTGACCAAACACTAAAAAGTATCATTACTGAATCATAATAATAAATACTATGGATAGTTATAGTTATATAGAGATATTTATTTGTTTGTATAAACAATATAAATAAAATGAGACATTTATCAAAAGAAGTTTAAAAAATAATTTATTTATTGCCAGTTGTCACTAACTAATAAAGATTAATACTCTAAGGGGTGCGAGATTAAATCCCTTAGGACCCCCGGCCGTGAAACATGGCCTGGTAGTCCCTGGGGACTCCGGCCATGCAACTCGGCCTTGAATAAAGTGGGTTTGGGGCAGCCTTACTTCCTCTCTGGTGGTGACTTTGCGTCGCCACCCCCACCGCCCCAAGAGCTGTACGTTTTCCTTGGTGTGGGACGGCTTTCTTCCACTCCGGGAGTTAGTCTCTAAAGCCTGAAACTCTGCCCCCACCGTCCAAAGAGTTGTCCGGGCAAGTTTTGTTCCCAACGAAATCCCCTCTGGTTGGCACGCAGCTCCGGGAGCTTTCGGACCGGACAGTCACTAACTAAAAGAATATATATATATTCTTTCATAGTAGAAAAGTTTACTGAGGTATAGATCAGTGGTTCCCAAACTTTTAAGTTTGGCGGACCGGTGAACAATTTTCGAAATTTTACCAGGGACCGGTGCATGATTTATTTTTATTCATTTATTTCTATTTGACAATAAATATTTATGTTATGAGGACCAGCAGCGTTAGGCATGCGGAACGGTGAAGGTCCACGGAATGCCATTTGGGGACCACTGATATAGATTATTTCAATTATCAATTAAATCCATTTAAACATTACTTAAGTATTTAACAACTAACAATGCATACACTTTTTATTTTGTTCCAACATCTAAAACACATTAGCAAGATGAAAAACTCATTTATCAATATCAGAAAAAAGTTACCATAACATAAGATCATGTCACTATTGTTTCATAGAGTAACACTAGTAAGGAAAACACAATGGGTATACTTCATTTCTTGAAATGAAGTAAGTTCTTATAGACAATAATTTCAGAAAACTTACAGTGCTCACAGATAAAATGAAGAAACCAATGGGTCTTGTCAAACATCACCAGATGTTAGGCACTTTAGAAGGACTATATCCAAACAATGAAGTCCCATACTGTTATATATGATTTATAAATATAATAAAACAGTTCTATTGTGACTGTTGGTTCATTAAATTTAATGTCACACTTTAGTAGGCAATCTTAAGTGCTATTCCACGTAAATAGTCCTCAGCCTGAATATTGGGTTCAAAAGAATTGACAATGCGATTAAGTCTTTCTGCTGAATCTTTATATTGTATTCTTCCTGGAGGAGGCTCTTGACCACTGATGTATGGTTCAATAAGAAGTTCGTTCAAACTTTGTTCACGTTTGATAGCTTTTATAAATTTCCAAATGTTGGGGTGGTCAGCGCAAACTTGGTTCTGAAAGCCCATGTGCCAACCTTGGTGGCTAGCATCATAGCAACTCCACATATGAAGGGGAAATCGAAGTGGACGACGGTGACTACGATTAGGTCGACCGATCCATGTGTCCTTAAAATATTCAACAACTACTTGAGCTTCAGGGGGTAAAATATTTCTGTTGCAAAGTAACTCAAAATACTGTACCACATGTTTTTAGGAACAAATGCTAAGGCAGACAACATTCGTATCTTTAATGCAAATTCGGGGTCACAGTTGTAATTAAGCTTCAAGCCATTTCTTTGCAAATTTCTATAAATACACTGGCAGAAGTGAAAAAAAGCATCCTCGAATAATTGTTTGAGGGAACTCAACATTTATGGCATTTACCATTGCAAGCTCAAAGTCTATGAGAAAAGAATGAGGATTACAAGCAGACTCTTAGTCTTTGATAGCTCTTGAAAGTTGTATGTAACTTTGTACAGTTTTGTTTGGAAGAAGTGCATAAACTAATGGCACAGCAGTATGTTCACGTAAGCCATGTATTGTATACAATTGCTCAAATAAAGGTGGTAACTGCATACCAGTTTTTTTTAGCTTGAAAGTAAACGTAGGTTATTTCTGGTTGAAAATATTAAAATTCTGTCATCCACCGGCCCAGAATCAAACAATAAAAAATCTTCACCATTCTCTGTAGAAATATATTCGCTAAGGAAAGGAATGCTTTTCAGATATTTTCTCCGTCTGTTATCTTAGTAAATCCTTTTATATTGTTTTATGTATAATTTAAAAAAGCCGTATTACACATAACAGTATCGTCTATTTCAGCTTTTGTTACACATATTTAAATATTCTAATATTACGATTGTAATGTATACGATTCATAAATATTTTATTGAAAACATAATTATTTTATTGAAAACATAAATATTTTATTTAAAACAAAGAATTTTATAGAAAACATGAATACATTTTTTACAATGATTTATTTATTTTTAAATAAAAATAAAATTTTGGCATGATCGGAAATATTTCTCTTCACTTTCAGGTAGCTTGATCTATGCAGTCTTTTTAACAACTTTTGATCAAATATGACAAGATATAAGTCTAGTACGCATTTGTAAATGGAGAATTGAAATAAATAGAACCAAACTATATTTTCATCACAAGTTGTTTAATTTTAAGATAAACAGGAAAGAACTACGTTTTAACATCGATGTCTTTGTACGCGTTGAAAATATAACTTTAAAAATAATCATTAAATAGTATCACATAGATGAAAAATTTAATGAAAATTTTCTATTTTATTGCTTTTAACCTTTCAGTTTCGGGGCACTATCTTTGCCGAAGAACATTTCATTGAACGCAGCCCGGTATTTGCCGCTCATATTGTAGTACACAAACACGTTCACCGAGCTGTTTATAGCCTCCAACGCCACGATGACGGCCCACGAGATCCGGTTTACGTTATAGTAGCGGGGATGTCGCAAGTACTCATCCATGGTGACCGTCACTGCGTAGTTGAAACAGCTGGGCATGGAGCACCCGATGAAGATGCACGATTTGAACGCGATCATCTTGATCAGCTTCTTGTCCCTCGACTCGAAGCCGGCCTTCGAACCGGAAGCGGATGTGCTGGCCGTCTCGCTCCGCCATTTCGATTTCATCTGCAGGATCTGAATGATGGTGACGGTGCACACGACGTCAATGATGAAGGCGCTGAACTGCGAGACGACGCTGAAAGTGAAGCCGATGTTTTCGATGTCGACGAACCCATCGGACTTCACCGTCACCACGATGGTCCGATTATTCGCTAAGTTGAATTGCGGACTGAGCGTTCTGCAGAGGAAAATGGGGCACAGCCCGATGAGGTTGCCGGCGAAGAGGACGACGTTGATGACGACGGTGCGTCGGGCCGTGATCATCTGTTTGACCTTGAGCGGCATCGCGATGCAGAGGCATCGCTCGAGCGTGACGAAAGCGGTGATCCACCAGGCGACTCTCAAAAAAATGGCGCGGGGCACGGCTGTGTGCGGGAATGGATACAAAGGTGAACAAAAAAAGTTTTCTGATGTTAAGTGCTCAAGTTGAAATCATGATGCATGCTATTCATAAAGTTTGTAAAAAAAAAAATAGCAATAAGGCAAAAATAATTTTAAGGTATCTTAGATTAGAAAAGAAAAAAGTATTGATGTTACTTAAACATTAATTAACATTGTACCCATATAATATATACGCTGAATTTTACATATCCGTATGGAGTTACTCTTGACATAATTATTTTAAAATATTGTGTGGGGGGAAAAATAATATTTCATTGTGAACAAGCAGCGAAACAAGGCAACCTGATTTTGGATTATTTAGGACATGTATTCATATTTGAAAGAGTTGGAAAGTGTTGGAAAGATTTAGAAACAATATCAAGAGAACGGAGGGCTTAGTAGGATGCTGTTAATGGCCAATACGCCTACACCACTAGGAGTTGAACTTTTGAAGCAGACGAAGATGACATTCAATGACATGCCTTTTAGTATCGAGTTGTTAAAATTCGAGAATTTCACTGTGACAGGTTTTACATATTATTGGCGAGGGATCTTACAATTCACATAGATTAATTTTGAATTTTAAGAAAGCGATCGATGAATGCTGGTACTTAATCTTGTCATATTCATAGACATGCCGGAGTACACAAACATTTTGTGATATGACCGAGTACATAGATATTTTGTGACCTGACCGAGTACACAGACATTTTGTGACCTGACCGAGTACACAAACATTTTGTTACCTGACCGAGTACACAAAAATTTTGACCTGACCGAGTACACAGACATTTTGTGACATAACCGAGTACACAAACATTTTGTGACCTGACCGAGTACACAGACATTTTGTGACCTGACCGAGTACACAAATATTTTGTGACGCAACCGAGAACACAAAGATTTTGTGACCTGACCGAGTACACAAACATTTTGTGACCTGACCGAGTACACAGACATTTTGTGACCTGACACAGTACACATACATTTTGTGACCTGACCGAGTACACAGACTTTTGGGACCTGACCGAGTACACAGACATTTTGTGACCTGACCGAGTACACAGACATTTTGTGACCTGACCTAGTACACAGACATTTTATGACCTGACCGAGTTCACAGACATTTTGTGACATGACCGAGTGCACATACATTTTGTGACATGACCGAGTACACAGACATTTTGTGACATGACCGAGTACACAGACATTTTGTGACATGACCGAGTGCGCAGACATTTTGTGACATGATCGAGTGCACAGACATTTTGGCACATGACGGAGTGCACGAATATTTTTAGACAGTGTGGCACATGAGATACAGATAGCCTCCGGAGAAGTACGGTAAGTCTTAATTGCCGTAATTAAAGATAACTCCTACCTGCATGAAGTAAATGTAAGTCTAGCCTGGTCGTAATTAAAGGTAATTCTCATTTTCGGTAAGTCTCACCTGCCGTCAGATAACTGACATCCGCCGAATCGAACGGCAACTCTGATTCCATAAACAGCGGATTCACGGTGATGCTCTCCCAGACCAAGGTCACCAGGCTGCCAAGGTCAGAGACGGACAAGCACAGGAGACTGATGTTGACTGTGTCTTTGAAGCCCTGGTAGGAAAAAGAAACAGATGATAACTAGAGGGGGAGGGGTAAATATGGTGCAAATACTAGAAAATTGATCTGATAACTCTATTGTTCGTGACCAAGAATCTGTTTTCGGAGGGGTGGGAGGAGTCTTTTGTATCCATTGTCATTGACAAAGGATCGCAAAAGATACTGTCATGGACCCTAGACGCCCAAGGAGGATTCATCATGTGGCAATGTAACTATAGAATGTATTATCAGGAAAATTATAGCCTAAAGAAATTTTGTTGAGTCCAAACAATAAAGATTAAAAGGCCATTGTAATGGTGATAAAGACATTAATATCCTATTGTTAAGACCTAAAATCGAAAATTAATAGATTGATTAAAATTTCAAATACAAAAAAATGTATTTACTTTAAACAGCAAATAGCTTTCGCTGCGAAAGAAACCAATATATTGAATTGATTCGTTAAATTTGTAAACGTATTTAGCTAAGTTTACAAGTCTAAAGTGTCTTAACATCGTCAATATTCCCTTGAATTAACATACGATATTCTAAAAAAAGTAATCGATATTCCTTAGTTTTCAAATACGATATTCTAAACAAAAGTAATTGATATTCCCTTTATTTGAAATACGATATTCTAATCAAAGTAATCAATATTCACTTGATTTCAAATACCATTTTATAAACAAATGTAATCGATATTCCCCTGATTTGACATACGATATTCTTTAAAAAATAATCGATATTCTCTTGATTTTAAATACGATCGTCTAAACAAAATTAATCGATATTCCCTTGATTTAAAATACGATATTCTAAACAAAAGTAATTGATATTATTATCTAGTGACAGAAAGCTTTGCCTCACAGCCGAGAGGCGTAACTGTTGATGGGCACTGACATCTTGGCAGCCAGCATGTGAAGGGAAACATTCATCGTAAACGGGGAGTGTCATCAATCAGAACAAAAGGTAGACAACTTGCTCAAACATATGACACCAAAAAAGAAAACACACGAAGCAAGCATTATTATTCGAACTTTGAATTGTCATTTAGCTTACATTTGTTTTTATTTAGCTTACCATCAGTTTCATTTAGCTTAACTATGTTTTCATTTTGCTTGCATTCACTTTCCTTTAGCTTACATTTAGTTTCATTTACATTACATTTAGTGTTTTTATAGCTTACATTAAAAATTTAGGTTCAATTAGCTTGTATTTAATTTCCTTTAGCTTACATTTAGTTTCATTCAAATTACATTTAATTTCATTTAGCTTATACTTGATTTCATTTAGCTTACATTCAATTTCATTTAACTTACATTTAGTTTCCTTTAGCTTACATTTAGTATATTTAGCTTAAATTTAGTTTTATTTAGCTTAAATTTAGTTTCATTTAGCTTACATTTAGTTTTGAACCGATTGTCAGTCAATTATCTAATATTATTTTATTTAATTCATTTCAGAGGTAAACGTTTACAAAAAATATATGTACAAAAATGTTCATATCAATAGTGTCAAATTTTCGTGTCCATTTCATTATCCTGGTCCGGGTGTGTTATCTTCGGAATTCTTTGTTATCCATGTTAACAATTGGCTCAGCCCCAAGTAAATATCTCACATTAGTTTAGTGGTTCTCACCCTATCTAATGCCGCGACCCTTTAATACAGTTCCTCTTGTTGTGGCGACCCAAGGCCAAACAATCATTTTCGTTGCTATTTCATAACTGTAGAGTAGAGCATGTGTGTTTTCCGATGGTCTTAGGTGACCCTTCCAAGAGGGTCGTACGAATCCCCAAAGTTGTCGCGAACCAAATGTTGAGAACCGCTGAATTCGTTGTAAAAAAAACCCTTAAAACCGGACAATATATATCCATCTGTGACAACTTGTTCAGAGTTCTCACCACGTTCACAAACATCAGCCAAACGTGATCTCACAACAGACTTGAAGATACTGAGACAGTGTATATGTCATGTGAACTTGAAGAACGGCTCTATATATTCCTCGCCTATAATATGTAAATACCCCTAAGTAACTTCACGCATACTGTGTCACGGCAAATTTGAAATGTAAATGAAACCAAATGCCTGTAATGACTTGGCACTGAATTCTATATGAGGAAGCTTCATTGCTTTCTGCTAATCCGACTGTATGACATAGCGTAAAATTCTAAATAAAGAAGGTGAACAATTTCAGACAAACTTATTTCTGTGGCTTGGCTTAAAATAAGATACATGACATGGCCTCGTTACAACTAATATATTTCTATAAGTTAGTTTTAAATGCTACATGAACATATTCTCACTAACCCAGACAAACAGATCAACCTGCCTGAGACAGTCTAACTAGCACTCGACAGACCAACTACCTATCTGAGACATTCTAACTAGCACTCGACAGACCGACCAACCTGTCTGAGACATTCTAACTAGCACTCGACAGACCGACCAACCTATCTGAGACATTATAACTAGCACTCGACAGACCAACTAACCTGTCTGAGACATTATAACTAGAACTCGACAGACCAACCAACCTGTCTGAGACAGTCTAACTAGCACTCGACAGACCAACCAAACTGTCTGAGACATTCTAACTAGCACTCGACAGACCGACCAACCTGTCTGAGACATTCTAACTAGCACTCGACCGACCGACCAACCTGTCTGAGACATTCTAACTAGTACTCGACAGACCGACCAACCTGTCTGAGACATTCTCACTAGCACTAGGCAGACACGCCAAGCTGCCTGGGGCATTCTCACTAGCACTGTACAGACTGACCAACCTGTCTGAGAAAGACGATGATGTTGATGACGTTGCCGAGGGAGCCCAACAACCCGACGACGCCGTTGAACGACACGAAGAGGACGACGTCAACGATGTGTTTGTATACGTCGCTAACCAAGGGCCCCAGCCGGGGCGTCGCTGTTGACACGTTCGTCATGAGATAAAGGGGCGTTGTGGTATTGTAGGCGCCCCTGCCATCCATGGTTGGTCAGGACAGGTGATTAACTATTTCTGTTTCCTCGTGGGGTTGAACATGTCTAAAGCAGGAAAAAACTGAACAAAGTTCTAGTCTAAAGGTTATGTCAAAATTGCAAGATCGTTAGAAAAAAAAATTAACTAACTTAACGTATAAAAATTAGCTTACAATGTCATATAATAAAAGAATACTTTATTATGTCAGTCGTTAAATTTGAAATATGAAACAGAGCGTACAGACACATATTGGAAACATAGCTCAGGTAAACAAGTTGTAGAAATACAATGGAAACACTAACTCACATAGACATGTAGCCCAACAGAAGACGGTAACACAAACTAACGTAAAGATGGGAACTCACGTCAACATGTAGTACAACATAGGATTTAAACAATAACTCACGTAACCATGTAGCACAACATATCATTGAAAAAATAACTCAAATAAACATGTAGTACAACATACGATTGGAACACGATCTTACGTAAAGATGGGAACACTATGTCACGTTTCCAAAGAGCGAGGCTGACTTAGTGAGATTTCTGTTCACAGATAAATGGGTGAACAAACGTTCGAGTTGAGGTGCAGACATGAACAAAAACGATCTAAAACAAACAGCAAGTAAACAGATAGATCAATGGATCTACATATCACAAACATTTATTGTTAGATGAACCCAATGGATCTACATATCACACACATTTATTGTTAGATGAACCGAATGGATCTACATATCACAAACATTTATTGTTAGATGAACCCAATGGATCTACATATCACAAACATGTATTGTTAGATGAACCCAATGGATCTACATATCACACACATTTATTGTTAGATGAACCCAATGACACTTATTGGTGGATTAGATAAATATAAAGATTTTAGATTATGCATCTTCAGTCTGGGACCCATTTACCCAGAAGAGCATTGACAGGTTGGAGGCGGTCCAGCGACGAGCAGCACGCTTTGTCCTAAACCGCTACAGGCATACCTCTAGTGTTGGCAGCATGCTAGAAACACTAGGCTGGTCACCATTGGAGAAACGACAACGACAATCCAGGCTCTCCATGATGTACAAGATAAATAATGGGCTGGTCCACTGTTCCAGTATTAAACAGAAACTCGTCCCTCTCCCCCATAGACAGCGACGAGGCCATGACAGGCAATTCAGGCTCCTACCAGCAAGAAGCAAGTATAGGAGCTGCTCATTCCTGCCCAAGACAATCAGGGACTGGAACAATCTTTCAAAAGGAACGGTTGAGGCGACAACACTAGACACATTTGTGTCTATTGCCTCCAGCCTTCAAACCCCTAGTCCATGATTTCCTCATTAACACCAGTAACAGAAACATTGCAAATCCCATCTACATGCATAGGAGCCAAAATGATCAATAAATTGATCGTGGGCCCTTAAGATATAGAAGAAGAAGATAAAGATACATTAGCTGATCACTAAAACATATCCGAAGAGGAAGTGACGTACGTATGTTAGCGGCTTTTGACCTTTCATCTATGTATCGAACAAAGCAAAAATCATTCCATCAATTCGGAAAAGATTTATGGATAGAAAATGTCTTCTTTTAGTAAGGCAGCTAGAATAAAACCTACATGGTGCACTTTGTAGAGCATCACTGACTAACTGACTAAAAGGCAAAATTTTATTTTTCGAGTTTTGATTAAAGATCAGTGTGCACGAGTTGGGGTTAGTAGAGGACTTCAGGCGTCATGCTGCACAACGTTCAGAAAAATATTCATACGCCGACAGCAGGACAGATTGATAGGCATGGCTACTGACTACATTTTGGATTACTTTATGAGTGGTTATGGATAAGTTAATCAGTCGAATAGGAAGAGGGATAGAAACACGGACCTTGTGATATGAGTGAAGACATTAGTGTTCACTTGTAAACGTGCAGATATTGACTCTAAAGACAGACATGACGTTCACAGCCAGTGACTTGGGTGAAATTCAGATATAATCGGTGGTAAAGGCTGATATAAAAATCTGTTGATTGTGCATTTACTGAAAAAACACGAAATGAATGCCTCTTATCTAGTTTAATCTGTTGCTTTATCATTCTCACACACACACACAAATCACAAAACATATTCATGGAAGACCAAACACCAATCCAAACCATGTATCGAATGTGAAGAGTCCTATGCGATACCGACGTAATCGAGTCGTAATAGCCCGGCCGGGGGGGGGGGCAGTATTTACCTGGTGGTGATAAACGCTGGGAAATGATCGCTTTTTATCCTCGGTAATGGTTTGACATTGTGTGATCTGAGGAGATCAATGAATTCCGGCGTCTAGGAGATGCTCAATATTGAAACACAAAAAATGCTGGTATATCACGTGTGAAAATTAGGGACACTTTGAAAGCAGACGCTAAGAGAAAAGGTCGCATTAAAATTAAAAATTAAAATTAAAATAGCTTGCAGGGCGTGTTACGCAAATTGACCTGTGCTAAATTCTTTGACACCAAAAGAGCTCGGGATACATTTCGTCAGTCTGTGTTATCATTGTTAAAATTGTGTGATTGGTGGTGACTCGTTTTGGAAAGGTGTCATTATTTGCATATACCTGGGGAATTGCAAAAGCAAACATCTGATCAGAGACTTTCAGCAACGCCCCCCCCCTCCAACCTTTCTTTTTTTTTTTTAAACGACCAAATGAGAAATGAACCTAGTTTGTTTTAATAACCCCATAGTTATAAAATTATTTTCCAGCACTGAAGCCAATCAATATGTCGGTCCTCGGGGAAATCCCATACTATCTACTGTATCTAACCATAGTGTTAAAATTTAGGTATGCACAAGGTGGGGGTGGGGTGTAGCAGCGTGGGTTGGTTCTTTATATATTTCAAACTAATCTTCTGATGTGATCTCCAAGCGTAGAGCACTGGTGTTGGATTCTCTCCTTGCTCATCACCAAAGCGCTCTTAGCTTACACAGTCTGGCATATTTTTTTTAATGAACCAGAAGCTAACTTAAGGTTGTGCGAACGATACATTTCATTAAAGCACTATCAAATACGGACATAGTCTTATGTCTTCCGGCTGGTCAATTTGAAAATAGAAGAAAAAAAAAAGTAAATTCCAAACAAATCCTTTAAATCTCCTTGCACACAATTATTTGTAAAGAAAACGCTAAGTCCAAGCTTATGTTTTCATGGCGAAGATCCTCAAAACAACAGCTGGTTACTGGATATGAGAGAAAATGGATCGAAACAATGTACATTTTATTCGAGAAGAAGAAGTAATGTTTGCCTGGGATCGTAAATGTCTTATGTAGGAGACATCAACCATATAATTTTTTAAAGAATTATAGCTTCCTGGTATTTGTAAATGTAGATAGCAAAATGTTTTCAAATTTATTGTAAGTTTGACAATTCTTCTGCTCTTAAATTTTTCAGCCGACATATTATTTTAACATCGCCGCGGCCTCAAATTGAGATCATCATCACTCAGGGACTTGACCAGCATATGCCGCGATAGGCGTAGTGTATACCTTAAGATGGTCTTAAAATGTCGTAGGACTATTTCGTGTGTTATCAATGTCTGTCTACGCTGTTCACCAAAGGAAGACAGTTCTCCAATAGTCATGGACTTTAAGTGTAAAACATTCAGAATCAAACCTTTGATGTATTAGTTATTTCCCTTACAATATAATGAAATCTTTGCACCACCTGTGCCGTTTTTGCAGGAGGATAGAGATGTGGTGTCGACATTTAGCCAAAATGGTTACCGGAAATTTTGTCGAAAGAAATTTCGTCGACGGTAAATTGATCGACTGAAGTTTGATCAAACGGAAATTTGATCGAACGAAAGTTTAACCGAACAGAAATTTGACCGAACGGAAATTTGATCGAATGGAAGTTTGGTCAAACGGAATTTTGCTCAAACTGAAGTTTGGTCGAACGGAAATTTGATCGAACCAATTTTTTGTTTTTGTTTTTTTTTGTTTTGTTTTGTTTTTTTGTTGTAAATAAAAGGCTGCTTACTTTTGCCAATGCTCAGTTCACACATTCAAAAGTTCATTAGTTAAATTTCTTTTTGAACGCACTGGATAGTAGTGTATAGTGAAACAAAATAATGCGTTCAAGAAAAATTAACGCAAAATGTGATAGTTTGACCCATGCATCACATATCAAGACATTCGAATTCGTGTGTGAAATTGTGGAAATCTATAATTATACTAAGACTTATTACTTATAATACTACTACTATATTTTAGATTTTGAATTAATTATATTTTTTTTCTTCCATATTATTATATAATGTGTAAAAATGATAATTATTTTTTTTTCTTAAATTGATACGATTTTCTTTATTTTAACCTTTCCCTGTCAAAAGAGAGTTTTTGTATAGGCCTACTAAATGTGTGCAACATTTCATTTATAATGATATGATTTAGTACGTTTCCTTGTTCCCGGTCTCCGGTTGACTTGTCTGTGGTGGCTTGTCGATTAGGAGACGTCGGCCACCGACACCCAAATATTTCAATATTTCAGTACGTTTCCTTGGAAACAAGATGTCCGCTCTCTCAGAATTTACCATACATTTTTAAGGTTATAAATACGAATAGTTATCGATTCAAAATCAAACACCATCATTTCAATGTCTGGAATCTATGTAATGTAATAAAATGAAAATGTCCGTATTACTCAGGCAGCTACGCTTAGGTCACTTAGGTCTAGGTTAGGCTTAGTTTAGTCATAGTTTAGAAGCCTAGGCCTTGGCCAAAGACTTTGTAAGATTAAATTTTAATTAAGGTTTGCTTAGAAGTTGTAGTAGAAGTTTAAGTTAGTAAATAATGGTTTAATAACACCTTCACCTGAATTATTATAAAAATATCAGATGTCAGAATGTAGCCTACTTTATAATGCATACCAGTAGTAGTTGTATATAATATAATATAATTATATATATTATTCTAAAAATATTGCAGGCTAAGTTTCTATAATGTTATTAATTTACTTTTTTGTAGCTTGAGAATTAATATTATAAATTACAATGTCGGCCTAATGGATACATTCAAGAAGAGGAGCTAAATTACATATAAGTAAAACTATACTATGGACATGAACTGGACATTATAACAATAGCAATAGTCTTATAGATAGCAGCTTTTGCCAAACTGTTAAGTTAGGTGGATTGGTGAACAAAATTGCACTAGGTACCAGTGCCAGATTGATTCATTACATTTTATTTTAATTTGGAAAACACCTGGTCTGACGTATTATTTCTAGTCCAAATGTAGCCATACTCGGTATACTCATAGATTAATAAAAATAAATAAAACTTTCATGTAAGATCTAACCTATCTTTTTATCTAAGCGGAAAAATCCTGCAAAGTTATATTATATACAAAGCAATATTTCTAAATTGATGTTTATGGTAGTGGTAGGCAAAGGTATTGTTAATCTTGATTCATTATTAACTTTGACATTAATAAATATAACTTTTCATTTTGTCCTTTTTTAGAATTTCCCCCCAAAAAGAAAAATCTGCTCAGAAGTGAAAGTTTAGCTGATGATTGCATATTACTAATGAACATTTTACAAGCTTTCTTTACCAGCCCTTTCTCATTCCTGACTTATTATTGTCTCCTCATTCCTTTTCCAAACCAAAAATAATGGAAAGTGATTTTTAAAATATGTTTGTCTCTTATTTTTCTTGTGTTGTTCTGATTAGTAGATAATTGTTTTCTGTTATTACCTAAAAAAAAACAACTTGAGGCATGCATTTTTCAATTTATCTTATAGTATTTGGTACTTTATGTGTTTAAGCTAAAAATATGTTTGTGTCCTCCAGCAGACCACAACCCCTGGGGTTGAAGGCACTGTGCCATAGGTTATGCAGAAGATTTAAGTCCGAGAATTAGGGTCATGTAAAATGCCTACCATTTAACAAACCAAAATTAAAAAAGTTTATATGGAAGTTATAAACAGTAACTAACAATATAAGTTGTACTTTAATGTAGTGTTAGATTGAACAGTATATATGTCTTATATCTTGCAAATAAAAAAATTGGGAACTTTAAAATCTCTCACATACAAGCAGTTATACATTGAACTTAAACAAACACATTTTTTAAAGTTTGTCACAAAGACTGTTTCTTAAAAATTATAATTAAAATACGAACACAATTTTGCAAAATATCAATTGAGACAAAAAGTCCATTTTATTACATTTTGAAAAAAAATATTTAAAAACATAACTTGAAAGAAAGAGCATATAAAGCATTTGTCCGTCCGATTTTAGATTATGCATCTTCAGTCTTTGACCCATTTACCCAGAAGAGCATTGACAGGTTGGAGGCGGTCCAGCGACGAGCAGCACGCTTTGTCCTAAACCGCTACAGGCATACCTCTAGTGTTGGCAGCATGCTGGAAACACTAAGCTGGTCACCATTGGAGGAACGACGACGACAATCCGGGCTCTCCATGATGTACAAGATAAATAATGGGCTGGTCCACTGTTCCAGTATTAAACAGAAACTCGTCCCTCTCCCCCATAGACAGCAACGAGGCCATGACAGGCAATTCAGGCTCCTACCATCAAGAAGTCAGTATAGGAGCTGCTCATTCCTGCCCGAGACAATCAGGGACTGGAACAATCTTTCAAAAGGAACGATTGAGGGGACAACACTAGACACATTTGTGTCTATTTCCTCAAGCCTTTAAACCCCTAGTGCATGATTCCCTAAAAAAGTGGCACTGGAAATCTGTGAAATTTCCTCATCAACAACAGGAACAGAAACATTGCAAATCCTATCTACATGCATAGGAGCCAAAATGATCAATAAATTGATCGGGGGCCCTTAAGATATAGAAGAAGAGAAAGAAATTTAAATTCTATTACTATAAAAAATAATAGGCCCCTTAATTTATATTACAGTGTCGCTTTAGATTTCAACTTTTTTTAAAAAGACCATTGATTTGTTGTATTGTCATTTTTATTTGAAATTTTCTGGTCCACGAAGGTCTATAGCAAATAATGTACAATATTTGTGCAATAAAATACTTTAAATTGCATTTATCTGAATATGTTAATTGCATGGTTTACATTGGGAACAATGTTTAAGGGATCTTTATCAAATGCTAGATATTAAGTCTGTGTATTAATTAAATAATATATAACATTAATCTTCACATGAGACAATATCATGTGATGATGTACACAAGTTTAGGCTTGGGTTAAAAAGGGTGATAAAACTACTCACTTTACAAATTCCTATAAATATATTGACTAAACTTTGCCAATAATCTTTAAATTAATCAAGAAGGAAACATTGATTTTCTTGATGAAAATACCAATTTAACACCAGGCTCTGAGGACACTATTTGAATCCCTTTCAAAACAGTGGCACAGAGCAAAGTCACACTATATTCTAGAATCTAGATGAACATGGGTTTTCTTCAGCCCAGATGACCTAAAATCTTCATTGTGAATTCTCAGTTAATAGGTCGATCCAAAAACTAAAATATAATTGAGACATGAGATATTTATTTGTTTGTATAAACAAAATAAATAAAATGAGAAATCTAACAAAAGAAGTTTAAAAAAATAATATATTTCTTGTCAGTTTTCACTAACTAAAATAATATATATATATATTCTCTCATGGTAGTAAATAGTCCTCAGCCTGAATATTGGGTTCAAAAGAATTGACAAAATGCGAGTAAGTCTTTCTGCTGAATCTTTAGATTGTTTTCTTCATGGAGGAGGCTCTTGACCACTGATGTATTGTTCAATACGAAGTTCGTTCAAACTTTATTCACGTTTGATAGCTTTTATAAATTTCCAAATGTTGGGGTGGTCAGCGCAAACTTGGTTCTGAAAGCCCCTGCGCCAAACTTCAAGAGTATTGTTGGTTTTTGGCAAACCTTGTTGGCTAGCATCACAGCAATTCCACATATGAAGGGGAAATCGAGGTGGACAACGGTGACTATGATTAGGTCGACCGATCCATGTGTCCTCAACATAGTCAACAACTACTTGAGCTTCAGGGGTAAACTATTTCTGTTGCAAAGTAACTCAAAATACTCTACCACATGTTGTGTAGGAACAAATGCTAAGGCAGATGACATTCGTATCCTTAATGCAAATTCGGGGTCACAGTTGTAATTTAGCTTCAAGCCATTTGTTTGCAAATTTCTATAAATACACTGGCAGAAGTGAAAAAAGCATCCTCGAATAATTGTTTGAGGGAACTCAACATTTATGGCATTTACCATTGCAAGCTCAAAGTCTATGAGAAAAGTATGAAGATTACAAGCAGACTACAAGTCTTTGATAGCTCTTAAAAGTTGTATGTATCTTTGTACAGTTTTGTTTGGAAGAAGTGCATAAACTAATGGAACAGCAGTATGTTCACGTAAGCCATGTATTGTATACAATTGCTCAAATAAAGGTGGTACCGTTTTAAAAGTACCATCTGCATACCAGTTTTTTTAGTTTGAAAGTAAACGTAGGTTATTCATGGTTGAAAATATTAAAATTCTGTCATTCACCGGCCCAGAATCAAACAGTAAAAAGTCTTCACCATTCTCTGTAGAAATATATTCGCCAAGGAATCTAATGTCCCTCCTGTGAGTAAGAATAGCTGGACCCCGAGTGTCTTTCATTCTATGATTTTTTATGTTTCTTTTCATAGCTTCAACTGAAGGTAGTTGACCTTTCGTTGCTGCTGTTAGATTTAATTAAGCATGAGATAAAATATATTGCGGAGAGTTGCATGTGGTTATAGCATCTCTTTTAATCTGGTTCATAACTACATTAACTTCAACCTTGGAGCTATCGGATGCATGGCTGTGCTCGTCGCTTTGTTTGGTAATAATAGTGTTGTTAACAGTTACCACTCGACATGGGTATGAACTTTTTTGAAGTTTTCGCACTTCCAATAGATTTTATCGTTACGCTGCTTTTTCGTTAAGGTAGATGTAGCCATCAACTACAAGTTTTATTTTATTTTTTGTGCTTGTAACAAAGTTATCCCTCTGACAGGGATGCCATTTTGATTACTTGTCATTTAAGGACTACCCATCGGTTTGATGCCACTAATTACCGAACAAAATTAGAACTTTTGTTGTTAGAAATCAGTGTTGTCCCGCGTCACACATTTAAATAAGGTTATCCGATTTTCTAATAATTTTTATAAAAACGTTACTAAGATTGAGATGGAAAAACTGTTCAATAGAATACATTTAAAAAAAAAAAACAACGTTTTAGTGGTGGTATTTAAATGTTAACTTAATACGTTAATTTCTCAATGATTAAATAGCTACTGTTTCGTATTTTTCTGTTTGAAAACAAAATTCCTTTCGTACACACATCATTTCGAACACAGGAAAAGATCTCCATAATTCTCACTCGCAAGTCTTAAACATAAAATTTATTTACAAGAACACTAAAAAGAAGAATCAAACAAAATTTAGCTCGAACAAACTAACATTGGAACAAAGTACATTTATCCACATTTCTCCCTGGCACCTCTTAGATTTAAGAAAACAATCCACTCGATCAAAGTTCAGTTCGACCAAATTTTCGTTCGATCAAAGTTCCGTTCGATCAAATTTCTGTTTGACCAAACTTCCGTTCAATCCATAATCCGTTCGATCAAATTTCCGTTTGGACAAACTTCCTGTCGATCAAATGTCCGTTCGGTCAAACTTCCGTTCGACCAAATATCCGTTCGACCAAACTTTCTGTTGATCAAATTTCCGTTCGGTCAAACTTCCTGTCGATCAAATTTCCGTTACACTAAACTTCCGGTCGATCAAATTTCCGTTCGATCAAACTTCCGTCGATCAGTTTACCGTAGACGAAATTTCTTTCGACGAAATTTCCGGATACGGGCCAATGTACCTGTTGAATTGACATGTCTAAAGTGCATAACTGTTCATTCAAACAATCCTTCGTCTGTTGCAAATGCAGTGTAGGGCATAGGTTCTTCTTGCATCCCTATCTGCCGAAATCCTCTGTTGAGATCCACTTGTGTGAATATTGTAGAAGAACCTATTTCTTCTAATATTGTTCTCATTTAGATGTCTCATTGGTTCTGCATTTAACTTGCTTGATTTTTTTGAGTTCTCTATAATAAAAAAAAAATTTACTTGGCCATTTTTATTTATTTACCAATACCATGGTTGCAGCTAATGAAGAGTTTGATATTTTGATTGCATTTGTGTTCAAAAGATGGTTCAGTTCTTTCTTTACTTCCTCTCTATAAACATATGGTATATAAGTTGTTTGTCTTTGAATGTATGATTCCGATATTAATGCAATCTTATGCATTAAAATGTTTGTATGCCCAATGTTTTCAGTCACAACATCCTTGAATTCTCTAATGAATTATGTCAACTGTTTGTTGCAGTTCCTGATGTTGTAATCATTTTCATCCTTTAATGGTATTACAATAGCAATAATATCGTTACCAGCAGGTTCCATTTGAGAGATATCTTTTGTAATATTGCTTAGACTGTCTGGACAAGTTGTAAATGGTCCCAGCCAAACCTTCTCTTCTATTGTGTTTGGCAACCAAACACAAACATAAAACTTATCTTTTACTTATAAATTACAATTTACAAGTATCTATGCATGGGCGACCGCAGAAAACTTTCTAGGGGGTGGGAATCGATTAACTTTCCAGGGGGGGGGGAATTTTTAGTAATGTTTTAATGTAGTTTTAATTTAAAGTAGCGTATTTATATGGTGAACGAACGGACAGGACATCAGCTTAGTTACTTTATCTTTATTTTCTCTTTACTTTAATAAATTTTGTGTCTATTTTTGTCTAATTTTTTTTTTATCCAATCAAATTTNNNGGGGGGGGGTGGGGGAGGGAAGAGCCCCAACTTGCCCCTACCTGTTGGCGCCCATGTATCTATGTATATTATTTATGCTTCCTTGTCGCATAGCTTTTCTTTTTTGTACTTTCTAAGGATTTGTGTAATCCATCTGCCGTTTTCTCCCTCGATGTGTTCTTATATCAAAAGAATCTCCAGACGGTATTATTTTGCTTAAAATCTCTTCCTTGAAAAATGTTAATGGGCCTCTTGGATTTGCACCAAACATGAACGCAAATGGTGAAAAGGCGGTTGTTGATTCTTATATGCTGTCTTTGCATGGGCGCCCGCAGAAAACTTTCTAGGGGGGGGGGCAAAAAAAATTGATTAACTTTCCGGGGGTGGGGGGAAAAAAATTTTAGTAATGTTTTAATATAGTTTTAAATTACTGTAGCGTATTTGTATGGTGAACGAACGGACAGGACATCAGCTTAGTTACTTTCTCTTTATTTTCTATTTACTTTAATAAATTTTGTGTCTATTTTTGTCTAAAAATTTTTTATCCAATCAATCCAGGGGGGTGGGGAAAGGGCCCCACCTTGCCACTACCTGCGGGCGCCCATGTGTCTTTGTGTGTAAAGTACCATGGGAATGTATTGAAGCCAATCTCTCTGATGTTCTTCCGTTGTCTTAGAAAGCATACTTTTTTTAAAGTTGTGTTCCGCCCTTTGCACATGCCATTGCCTTATGGTCTGGACATTGTTTAGTGTATCTGAGTAATCCCTGTAGTTTGGTGACATCATTGGACAAGTTTGAGGTAAATTGATTTCTATTGTCATATAACATCTTGTTTAAAAACCATTTTTAGTAAAATAGACAATAGTGCCATACAAAAATTGTCTGAATCAAAGTTTTTGAAATAGTACTGCGTTGTGTAGTCACCGGGCTAACAGTGACCAATATTGAACCGTACAGAAAAAAAACAACAACACATAATTCCTAATAAAATATTAGTCAATGTATGTTGAATAAAATCATTATTCATGTTAAATATTGAATTGCTTTTTTACTTATTTTATTACAATGTGTGCATTGTGCATAGGAATAATTGATATTTTATTCCAAGTTTGCTACAAACTCTATCATTGTCTGAGGGACAATGAGCCGGCCTCCTAAAAATAATGTTTGAGGACCTCTCCTTCTAAATAAATTGTATGGCTATTCTAAAGCCATCTCTCTTTACTCCTTAGCAATAAAAGGCAATAAAACCTAACACCACAATTCCACCACCCACACCGTGTTTTTGACAACAAAGGCTCCAAATGGTTCAATTTAATTTGATTTAATTTGCTATGCACCGTGGAGTCTCCAGTAAAAAAAACAACTTAACAAGCCGACTAAGTTTTGGTCTTGCCCCCCAAGCCCCGCTCCCCGCCTTGAAAAAACAGGAAACGACGCCCCTGCCGACGTATTGTAATAACACGTCGGAGCGAAATATCAAGTTTCAGCAGCTCTACCAAGATGGTGTTAACACTAATTGAATTTTCTAAGAGTTAAGACTAGTTGAATATTATAAGTGTTAACACTAGTTGAATATTGTAAGTGTTAACACTAGTTGAATGGTCTAAGTGTCAACAGTAGTTGAATTTTCTAAGTGTTAACACTAGTTGGATTTTCCAAGAGTTAACACTAGCTGCATATTCTAAGAGTTAACACTAGTTGAATATTCTAAGAGTTAACACTAGTTGAATATTCTAAGAGTTAACACTAGTTGAATATTCCAAGAGTTAACACTAGTTGAATATTCTAAGTAAGCAGACGAGTGTGCCGTTACCATGACACGCATAACAAGCAGTGAGATAAAACGACACGAAGTTGTGTAGTGTTTAAGTCGCAACCTCAACTTCAACACTTTTGGGGATAGCCGGCGGGCAGTGAAGGCAACTCACAGCCACCCTTCAGTTTAAAAATTTTCAGCAAAAATAACGGCAAAAATAACGGCAAAAATAACTCTTGTTATGAATGCAAAAATTCATCGCTGTCAACTTTGGGTTACTAAACAAAAAAAACAATCTGAAGTTTATTCTTCTGTCAAGCACCTACGGTACATTTTTAATATTGTTTGAAACAAACCGTCAATAATAATTAACTCCAACCTGGGAGTTGTTTTCATTCCAGAGACCAACGAAAGGTTGATTTCAATCGTAGAGCAAGTTATAAATTATCGAGATACCATTATGAGGACCAAGAAGGATTCCGAGACAACCAGCAATTTTCGCAATTTGAACACGGCTGAACTCGAATACATGTAATTAAATTCATCAGCTTTTAATGGTTTTTGCGTATCTCTGCGTGACACATTGACGTTTAAATTACAAATGTACAAAGACGGTACTGTCCTCATTGTCTCTGGGGTATCATCTCTTCGGTAGTTGGAACACTCGACAATCATTTCCTTACATAAAAATACCACTGCGTTCAGTTCCACTTTAAGTAAAAAACCTTTCGTTTTTAGTATTCTCAAAAGAAGACTTAACAGATATGTCTCAAGTAAATGTAAACATCACAAACGACTGGTCTTCTCATGACAAAGCGGACCCCATCAGCGACGAGGCCTTGGAATTTAGTCGCGTGGCTGTTTCCATTCTTTTCTTAGGGTTGGTCAGCCTATTCGGCATCGTGGCCAATGTGTTTGTCATTGCAGTACTGAGAAGACAAGGTAAATACAATTCACTGGAAGAAACCGTTGTTGCATTTGTCAAATTTCAAGTACGGTTCATTATAAAATGAAGTTTTAATATAGTTGTCTGACATTATTGGATATCTTTTCGGCCGTACTTCAACATTCGTAATTAGTCATTGGCATGAAATCGTCAAAAATAATAAGATTAAAAAACACCAAAGGCTGGTCATTTCAAAAGTTCCTTTAGTCCCCAAAGTCTAGTCCTTAAAAAAAAAGAGAAGATAGTTTAGTTCCTAAATGGTTATCCTTTTCAATGACTACTCAGTTATTACTCATTGTCCAGCAGGGGATTATTTACTCTTTTAGAAAATAAATTGAGCAAAGAGGATTAAAGTTTTAAATTAATGTTCTTATATAAATTCCCCCCCACCACCCCCGTTTCTAACACAGGATTTCAAGAGAGCGTCAACATTTCGCTGCTTGGACTGGCCATAGCTGACCTGTGCTGCGTCACCCTGGCCCTCTGGTCGTCGATATGTAACATTTTCCTCATAGGGCAGCCACGTGACTTCTCATTCGAGCCCTACAGCCTGCTGACCATGACCGGGAATTTGCCCAGAGTCATCTTCTCCAGGGTGACGTGCTGGATCACGGCGCTCATCGCCCTGGAGAGGTGCATCTGCGTCACCCTGCCTTTCAGGGTCAAGGTCGTGTTCACGCTGAAAACGACGCTCGCCGCCACGGTGGCCGTGTTCCTGGCCGTCCTCCTCGGCTACTTGTCCATCTTTGAGTCGAGGCACTGGGCGACCAGACTGGACAGGACCTCGAACACCACCAAGTATTACATGGTCTTCTCCACCACCGACTGGACCAGTCACTTGACGTCGCTGTTGTTCCTGGCCCTGCCCATAACAAATATTTTGACCCTCATGATATGCACGCTGATTCTAACAGTGAGTCTAAGCGCGTCATCAAATTGGCGGGAGAGCGCCCGCAGTTCTAAAATAAAACGCGAAAAGAGGGCTATAAATCCCACGAAGGAGATGAGGGTATCAAAAATGGTATTGATCCTTACTCTTATTTTCATCGCTTGTAACTTACCGAGCAACATGCTCATAGCCACTCGAACCATTGTTCCAGAATTCCAGGAAATCGGGAAACTCCAAAAACTATTTCGAGTCACGCACACCTTCGCCTTTCTACTGGAGACGACCAGCTCTTCGATAAATGTCTTTGTTTATTATAGAATGGGGTCAAAGTTCAAGCTGGAGTTCTTAAAAATGATCACTTGTGTCAAGACACGTTGAGAAAATAAAATAAAATGAATATATTTAAAAAAAAAGAACTAACACATTCTCTTTGGTTTAATGAGTTGAAATTAATACCTTAACCAGCTACAAAAAAAAAACAAAATAAAAACTACAAACCCCACAACAACGGGAACAAACAAACAACCTACGAACCCTGTCCCAGCTCACTTCCATGTGACAAATGACCATTGTTCTAATAACATGGCGATTTAGGGTGAGACAAGACAGGATTATAGTTGTATTCTTTGTATGACATGATCTGCAACGCACGTATTGTTTTACTAATGAGTGAAACAATTCTCTCTGATACTACACGTTGGCTAAGCGTTATATTCTGTTTTTACTGTTGTTTGTTCACCGACGAAGGCTTCTTGCCGACACGTTCGTTGTTTTGTTGCTTTCCTTTTTTCAAAGTTTTCCCATACTTTGTTTCACTCATTTCCTTCAGTTTTTGCTGACCTGGTTGCAGCATGTCCCCTTTATTACCATCCTGTTTACTGGTATATCAATCATTGGTTTGTTGATGTCACGCTCCTTGTTGGGAACACACATGACATCCTTGACGGTAGACGTCCTATGAAATGTGTGTCCTTTGTCTTTACCTTAGTGTGTCTCGATGCCACCCGTATTGTCTGAATGTCCTTGTTGTTTACCTCACGTTATGCCATTCAGTCAATGGGAACGTCTCCCTATCATTTGTCATATCGCCCTGTCGTGTGCATGTCATTCAGTCGGTGTCAGTGTCTCTCTGTCATGTGTCACTTAAGACACGTTAAGTTTCGTTAATGTTGCTTTATGGCATCATAGGTGTTGACTTGCACATAAAATTATGCTTAATATAAATTTTTTTCTGTGAATTTTTACAAGTGACTATATTTTTTTCCTGTGACTTTTCTTTCCCAAGTAAAACATGTGATTTTATCCATGACATTCAAATGTGGCTTTTTTTCTTGCTCACCCAAAGCGCATGTCATCTATGTCATGCTAAATGTCATAAATGCCAAAACGGACATAAAACTCAGTATGGTACAATGTCGTAGACACAGTTCTATTGATCCAGAACCAGAGGTGTAGCGACGGGGGGCAGGGGGGGGACAGATGTCCCCGGGCGCAAGCTAGTTAGGGGCGCAAAAATGTACTTTTATAGTATATTATTGGTAAAAATAATGGGTTTTAGAGTTGAAAAAAAGAAAACGGGGCGCTTTAAAATGGATATTGTCCCCGGGCGCCAAACACACTCGCTACGTCAATGTCCTGAACGCCCAGTTATATTGGTCGAGTACACTCAGATATATTAGTTCAGGGCACTCAAATTAAGTAATAATATGCAGATAATAACATCATGTGTAGAACTTTGAATGGGGCAATTTAACATTTAATAACGAAAACACTTTAAAAAAAAAAATTAAGACACAGATAAATCTGTCATAAATCATAATCTTAATTTTTCTTTTCATCCTGCACAGACATCGACGTACGCTTTACATGTATTACAAAGGGATCTCAATTGGGAAAGACGTGACCCTCCCCCGTTTTATTTCCAACACAATAAAACAAACAGACCCTGAACAAAATACACACACACGAAGAACGACAGCAAGCACACAACCAACCCACTAAGACAAACACACACACAATGCACACAAAGCAAACACGCACTCAACACACACAGAGACACAGAGATGAGTTTGTGGGGGTGTGTTTAACTGTGCTCTTTATGCGCTCTACGTCGCAGGAGATGTCGGGATTTCAATCGTGTCAAAGTGATGGCCCCTACTGGGTTCCATCATGGGTTTGATTTCAGCATTTGCCTGCTGTTAGATGAGTTGCCATCCAAGGTTACCTTGTCCAATGCACCCGGGCTTGCTACATGGGTTTTAATGACCATGTTTGCACGAGTCTCTATGAATTTTATAATAAGCGTGTGATTCTCATTAGTGCAACAGCTAGCTGGAGCGACCTACCAAAAACTTCCAGAGATAACTTATGCACCCCCCCCCTCTTACTCCGATCCCTTAAACTTTTCATTATATTTGATTTACATAATATTTCAAATTTCATGACTTGAACAACAAAAAAAACAAACAAAAAAACTATTATCTGTTTGCGCTCAATGATGAAATTTTTGACCCATTTAAAGGTATGTTTCTCTGACCAGGTGACCACATTTCCAGTTCCACACATTGGCATTTATTTTTCGCATTTTTCAGGTAGCAGTTATAGAATTTGTGATCTGGGGAGAAGGGCTTCTGTAAAGAAGGTCACATAACTATCGCTTCTTTCGTGTTGTGTATGACAGAGACTGATTATATGTTTTGAGTCAGTTAGGACTCTCAGACGTCAACATTGAAATTCAATCGTTTTGTACTCCTGAGTCATGACGATGCGCAGACACACACACACAAAATAAAGAACATTGAATAGTTTTATTGAAATACCCGATACACGTGGTTTCTGAGAGTATGAGAATCACTGTTGCTATGTTTGGTATGAAAAATATGTTTAGTGTAGCGATTGTATATATAGCTATATCTGTTGTGTGAGATATTTGTGAAGTAGTTAGGTAAGTGTAATGACGTGTTACTCTGGTTGTTGTTATGGTGAATTGATGGCCGTTGTAGGTTATTCACAGTTTATCTTGTTGTGTGTTGCCGAGTGATTTGCAGGAACGTCTTGACTATTATTCATAAATTATAGAACATCCATAGTTTAAATTAGTTAGATTGTCAAGGTGAATAAACTTATATCGTGAATTGAACTAATACAGTGTTGTGGTGAATGGTTGTGCTACGGTAGTGAGACTCAATACCTAACAAATAGTAGTCTGACATTAAGATTAGGCGACCATTCGAGATTTAAGATTTTACTTTTCGACAGCGGTATATAAATTATCTATTACAAAATAAATGAATTAGATGTACGTTATTATTTATAAAAAAAATGAGTATGTGTTTTATCATGAAACATAACTGCTGTTTTTTCTCGTGTTTGTTTATAGCAGTCTTATTCTTAATATTAGACATTCAAGCGTTGGTGTCCTTATGTGATGACATAACTACATGAATAATTACGGATAGAATCACGAAAGATTTTAATCACACTTAACCTAATTATGATCTAGTTATAATCTATTACAAGTATCTGCATACACCAGAAGTAGAGCTAGAGTGTTGTGCGCCCGGGGACAAGATTCATTTTTAAAGAGCCCCCCCCCCTTCTTTTTTCAACTTTCAAACCCATGATTTTAATCAATAAAATAATATCAAAGCACATTTTGTCGCCCCTAAATAGTATTGCCCCCAGAGACATCTGTCCCCCTCTGCCTCCATTAGCTACGCCTCCGACGTACACTAAATAATCTAACAATTATTCTGACGACTCAAAGATTCATGGAAAGCTTTGCTGGGGACCAATTTTCGGAACATAAAAAAAAATAAAATAAATGAAGATTAAAAACCATACCTACAATACTATCAGAACAAATTTCCATTTATTTGGAAACAAAAAACAGCATCTAATCTTATCTTATCTTATTTGGTTATTGTGTTTACCTCATGGCACTACAATCGGAGGCGTCACTAGGATTGTTATCGCCCAGTGTGATAAACTAATGGTGTCACCAATGTCAAAACTCTTCAACGCCCACCCCCACTCCCCAACCTTGGACCTCCATCGAGTCAGTATTAACCAAATTATACAGAAACACTAACAGAATTGTTTGTGAACTAGGTCATAGAGCAAGAAAAGACAAGAAGAATACAAAAAAATATGACGTAACAGAATGTCACGGCCGTGCCATGGTAGATCACGCACTCGTCTCTTTTAACGAGTTCCAGTTTTGAAAAAGCTCACACGAGTCAATACAGCTCTTGGTGGTAAACAATTGTAGGCTTGATGAGACGACCGGGAAAGCATCCCAGCACTTCTCTAGGGAAACCCTGCTTTGAAGACAACCTTCTCTACCTGGTGACACCCGTGCCGGTGTCAACCTGTTTTGGTGTCAACCTGTTCTGGTTTCACCCTGCTATGGTGTCAACCTTTTATGGTGGCAACCTGATCTAATTTTACTCCTTTTTTTTTTTTTTGTATAGCACCCTGTTCTTGATGGCACCCAGTTCTGGTGGCGCCGAGTTCTTGCAGTTCTTGTATTTACACCAAATGGTGTCAACCTTTTATGGTGGCAGCCTGATCTAATTTTACTCTTTTTTTTTTTTGTATAGCACCCTGTTCTTGATGGCACCCAGTTCTGGTGGCGCCGAGTTCTTGCAGTTCTTGTATTTACACCAGTTATTGTACTAAACCGATTAGAGCGAAACCTGCCTCGTGTTCAGTTATAATGTCAGCCCTAGTGAGAGTGTCACCAGGTGCGATTACATGCACTTTCTACTGATGTCACTGAACATACTTTTTTGTTTGTTTTTAGAAGTAGATCTTTACTATTCTTCTTATGCTTGATAAGTTAAGACGATTTTTTTCTCACTTTTTTTTTTCTAGCAACTACAACTACACTTTCCAAATTCGTAATCAATATTTAACATAAACAGAATACACTATCGGGAATTTCAAGGATTGAAATATTTTTAAAAGCCGAGTGACTAAAAAAAATATTTGGCATTAGCCGGAAGTCTTCCAATTCTTGTCAAATTCTATGTTTCCATTTCAGTCTTCAACTTCAGGTAAAGGATGTTTTATTTTGTGAAACTCAATTTAGAATCACACACGGAAATTTTAAAGGTTTTCGCCAAGTCTAATATTAGAAATAGACTTTGTTATTATTATATTTAAAGAATTTATTTAATTTAGCTCATCACTGGTGAGATCATTGTGTTCAAGGTAGTAGACAACTTGCACCAATTTTATGATTCTGTTTTTTCTTCTAGATTTACGGTTACATTTTGACTGGGATGATTCCTTACTTGGAAAATGTAGATATTTTTATTTAGACGACCTTTAGATATAATGATACTAGAATATGGTTTGTATACAAACGGGAGATTTAGACAATGCAATACCCATTTTAGATCTTTATGTTTTGTTAGTGAAAAACAGGTCTAATAAGGAACCCCGTATGCCAAACTACTTGTTTAAAAACAGCAACAACTTGCACGTCTTATTCAGATTAATGTAAATCGAATTTTTTTTTAATGCCTTGTATATTCCTAGGATGCAATTGGATGCCAATGGTCACATGACTGGATCTAAATAACGCATGGCAGGAGCTTCGTGATAAGTTTACACATATATACCTTTTTGACTTGATGTCAACTTTTTAAGATTTACAATTACCATCAAAGTTGACATCACAAAGATTCAGAATTTTGTTCATTGCAACAGAAGAATACTAAACGTCCTTTGGGCTGCCCTGGCGTCTCTGCCTGTTCAATATAACCATCATACCGTGCTCAGCTTACTGGTCAGTATTAACTTCATACCATCCTCTTGAGCTGACTGGTCAATATTACCATCATACCGTTCTCTTCAGCTGACTGGTCAGTATTACCATCATACCGTCCTCTTGAGCAGACTGGTCAATATAACCATCATGCCATCCACTTCAGCTGACTGGTCAGTCTAACCATCATGCCGTTGTCTTAAGGTGAGGCGACATCTCCGTGTGTATATTCCGGTAAATTAGTACAAGAGGTTCTATATTTCCATTTCCAACGTCATCCAATAAATAGTCTAACAAGTTATGTTTAGACTTGGACAAAAGACTAGACACGTAAACGGTTGTTTCATCAATTTACAGAGCAGACACGTTTGGTGGTGTGTGTCTTTGGGGGGGGGGAGAGATGGGGGACTGCAAGGGGACATTTTAGTTTCCCATAACTTTCATGTGCACTTATGAACGCGATAAAATTGTCAACTCTGTTCCAAGGATGTAATAATTGTTAGACATCTTATAAAGGAGCAAGGACAGGAGCTTCTTTACACCTGGGAAATTGCACTTGATATAAAAAAAATTAATTAAATTATTATCACATTGACTATACGATTCAGAACTTTTTTCATTGCAGCAGAAGCATCATCATCCAGGCTACTTTAGCGTCTCGGCCTGTCCAGTAAGACCATCGTGACATCCGTTCACCGGAGCCAACATCACAAGTTTATAACCTCGTGGGCGAAGCAGTCAAGAGGCTCGTCGATGCCATGTGTCTCGGCACTATAATCATCGCAGTTGCGATCAGTGCTTACGTCGCGACAGCCATGCGTGACCCCTCAAACCCAATTCAGGAACAATATTCAGGACACGCTAACTACCTCGACCGGATCATGTCTGATTTGTGGCACGGTGGAGTTTTCGTTTTTAAAGTTGCTTTGGCCAACCTTGCAATATTATATTTCATATGGTTACTCGACCATTAGTAGGGTTAACTTCCGATTTCCATCACTCCCATGATACAGAGGCAGTGTGTCATTATCTATGATACAACCTCGTCTGTGTCCACTCATTCTTGGAATATTTGTTTTAAAGTTTTAATTACAATCTGCAAAGAGTTTATCTGTCTGTTTGTTGAGTTGTCTATGTTAATTTTTAATTTTTTTTAAAATAGATATTTCCGTATATTAGGCATTGGAGGATGTTTAGCTGTCAAGAACTGTTTAGTTGTCTAAGATTGTTTCGCTGTCTATGTTACTGAAGCTGTCTAAGGTTTGTCAAGTTATATGTTTGTTTAATTGTCTTTGGGTGGTTAAAGATGTTAGTTTACCAATAATTATTTCTTACTAGTCACTGCTGGCAAACTCATGATTTTCGTGGTTGATAGTGTTGGCTTAGCTGTTTACCTCTGCTGACCCACTTATGATTTTTTGACAGTGTTGGCTTAGCTGTCTGTGTCCATTGGCAAACCTAAATTTTGTTGTTTGACAGTTTGGCATAGTTGTCTAGGTTAGTTTAACCATCGGTGATTTGCTGTTGTAGGACTGTAATTTTTGATAAGCTTTCAAATAGCACATTATTTCCCGCAGTAAGACTGTAAACAAATAAAACATGCATGCCTTTCATTATAAGCCTTCATTTTTCTGTGACGTATTCAATAGTTTTGGATACCTCTCAGCATATAAATCCCAGATAGAAGCTTATATTATAAAGCAACGTTGTCTTCTTTGGCTTAACATCGTAAGGAAATGCGAAGTATTAAGAGAGGGATAGAATATTAAAGATGGGTTAAGTGATCCTTAATGTACATATCCTACCTATTAGGTATACAAACGGAAAAAAGAAAAATGGCGTACATAACAACTAAGCTTAGAAGAAGAGACAGAAGGTGAGAGGAAGAGAAATGTTTAAAAACAAACAGGAAATGACATTGCTGTTAAGTAGAGTTGTGAATTTGGTTATTACCGTATGGAGCCAATTTAACAATTTTTTATTATTTTCATTTTCATATAAATCCCCTGGCTCTTGGGGGGGGGGAAGGGGGGGGTTAATGTGTACATAAAAGCTATTTTATGTATAATTTAATTTAAATTCCTATAATGAGTATTAAGATGACATAACACGAAACTTTTTACATTCTTCTAAACTGATGAAATCCTACAAAAAACTTTTTACATTCTTCTAAACTGATGAAATCCTACAAAAAACTTTTTACATTCTTCTAAACTGATGAAATCCTACAAAAAACTTTTTACATTCTTCTAAACTGATGAAATCCTACAAAAAACTTTTTACATTCTTCTAAACTGATGAAATCCTACAAAAAACTTTTTACATTCTTCTAAACTGATGAAATCCTACAAAAAACTTTTTACATTCTTCTAAACTGATGAAATCCTACAAAAAACTTTTTACATTCTTCTAAACTGATGAAATCCTACAAAAAACTTTTTACATTCTTCTAAACTGATGAAATCCTACAAAAAACTTTTTACATTCTTCTAAACTGATGAAATCCTACAAAAAACTTTTTACATTCTTCTAAACTGATGAAATCCTACAAAAAACTTTTTTTATTTACCCAAATTGTTTGCATCTAATTCCTCGTTACAAAAAGTGTCATTGCAGTCCGATCTTCTTATAAAATGTTTCACAATTTATATTAATTAACTTAAAGTGAAATGACGTAAACATAAAGATCACTAGAAGTAATGCAGTTAGTTCATACCACACAGAAATAGTTTTATTAATGTTAGCAACACACAGTAGGGGCACTAAACAAATCTTTTGGAACTTTTTTTTTTTTTTTTTTCAAATGTGGAACAACTCATAACTGGAGTGTCAAAAGCAGCCGGAGACACCATTCAAAAAGGGTCCGGAACACTACGTCGAATAGGGCCCCGGGGCCCACAATTCAAAATATAGGCGTTGTCCGACTTTTCTTTTCCTGGGGCAGCGATTTGTTTGGAGCCAAGGTCATACTAGTGAATGAGCCAGTCATTGAGCAAATGATCATTTGATGAGGTAGTTTACAATGCGAGAATATATTTAGAATACATTTAGTGTTATAAAGTTGTAAATGGACTTTACACATAAAAAAAACCCATCATGATGATAGTTAAGTGTTTAAGTATAAGCAACTATTGCTAAGTACAAATTAAATTCGATGGATATTAATTTAACTTTGTTTTTTGTGGTAGTGAAATTTTTAAATCTAATAAAAACCCATTTTCTAACATAAATCCTAGAAGTGAATTTTTTTTAAAAGTTATATATTATGATTCGGATGTCTCATCCTCTTTTACATAGCATATTTCTTTAACCTACTGTTTTAGAAAAAAAAATTAAAGAATATATTACGCACCAAACGTTCTTGCGACATTTTTTAAAGAATCTTATTTAACGCTTGTAACGTGTTTTGGTTATTGCCTGTTGAATTTCTTTAGCTACTTACAATTTAGAGCTGTATATATGTATCCTTCTTTGTTGTTACTGATAATCAATAAGATAATTATTGGAAGCATGAGGCAAAGTCCGATGTGGTCACCTTACCATGTTTCATTAACACGATACGTTTTCACAAACATGAGAAATAAATCTCCAGGTTTTGAGTAAACAAAATTGTCACCATCCTATCAACTTCACATCTATAATAATCCACTCAGATTGTAAGATGCGCATATCGATATTATGAGGTATATAGGCAAGCGTCACACTTTCATAAGTCCAGCCTCTTGAACACAAAAAGAAAACAACCCTACACACTTCCTGTCTTTTGCGAATGAAATTTCAATCTATATTCTATGTAAAGTCTAAATTACACAACACAATATTATTGTAATGATTGAGCTATTACATGACAGTTATCTGGCATTTTATTTCGTAAAATCACTGTCATCAAAATTTCTTCATCTTCCCATTTAAAACAAGAAAAAAACAAATGTTTGGGGCTGGTTGTGGGGCTGAACAATTGAAAGAACGTGTTGTCATACGCAACAATTCTGTATGCCGAATTTGAGCTCGAGGGATTGACGGGTAACGGGTCAATTTGACGTCTGAAGATTTTACAATAGTTGCAAATCAAAGTCTTACAATTTTCGCAAATCAAATGTTTACAAATAGACACCAATTAAATAAACGGTTGCATTATATTGTATAATTTTGTTTTTAATGGCTATTGATTATTGGCCTTCCTTATAGACTATTTAGACTATCTTAGACTATTTATTATCATCTCGTTTTGGTTTTTTTTTTTTTGGAAGATCAGTGTGTTGTTTTTGGTTACCACTGTATCTTTTTAATAATACAACGTATAATTATTATAATTAACGCATCAGAACAAAGGACAGCATTTTTTTCAATTAGTTCTGTTATTATAAAACATGTTGCGTGGGGGAAGGGGGGTGGGACAGATTGTGAAAAGGAAGCGGCCACTCCAGAAGCGAATTATACATAAGAGATACATAATATTTCACTATAGAAAAAAAACTAAATCGTGGAACAAGTAATGTAGAAGCTTGAAGCACAAGACATGACATTAATATGTGAACGTTTTGGCCTTGAGCCTTCGTCAGCAAACAGAACAAACGAAAATACAACAAGAAACTGAGCACATTGAAATAACTTTCGAGATATCCTTTGTCGTTGCCGGAAGTAGGATGATGAACAAAGATTTCTCATAAAATTCTGATATAAGTCTCCGTAAAGATCACCCGTCTTCTGTATATACCACCCGTCATCTGTATAGGTCACCCGTCTTCTTTATAAATCACCCGTCATCTGTATTAGATCACCCATTATCTGTATAAATCACCCATCATCGATGATCTGGAGATTGTTAGCTTGAGACAATTTCCTGATAATAAGGCGACCATTTGTTTTACAGTTAAAATCATGGAATTTATTATCATTTTGGCACTATGGATGTCCTCTGTAAAGCAGTATTTTGAAGAAAAAAAGAATATACTTGATGCAAATTGAGGTGAATTTTTATAATAAGTTTTTAATGCTTGCAAATCTGACTGACTTCATCTTTTTTGAGCTGTTCATATGTTCATTTTCTAGTCAATCTTTATTTTAATTAATTTTTGGCTTAACATGACAGTTAATGTAAAAAAAAAAGAAAATGATGGAAAAAAGCAACTGATTCCGTTTGGTGATATATAGCTATAGGACAAAGATTTATTCTCTACCATAGTTTGTTCGAAGGCTCTGTCGAGGACCACTCTCTTGGAACAAAAGAAGACAAGGCTTTTAAAGTTTAAAACAATGTTTTCAATGCAGTAGAAACAAATTTACATTTATTTCGATGTGAGAGCGTCAGCAGGTTCCGTTACCCGCACCTTCCAGTGACGCCACTGAGCATACTTTTTTAGGGGTAATAAGGGGAGAGACTGCAATCAGGTTAGTACAAAATAAAATGATTGCAGTCTCTCCCCTTATTACCCCTTTGCTACTCATTTTATTTCGTACTTTTTTTTAGAAGTAGATCTTTACATGATAAGTTAATAGGTTTTCTCGCACAACAGTTTTAGCAACTACACTTACACTTTCCAATGAAACAGGAATTTCTTAATCATAATCTATCATGAAAAGAATACAGTTTCGGGAATTCCATTGATTGATATATTTTTAAAAGCTGAGTGACTAAACAGAATATCTGCCATTAGCCGGAAGTCAGCCCAAACTTGTCAATTTATATGGTTCTATTTCTGTCTTTAGGTTCGGGTAAATGATTTTTTTGTTGTTGTTAATCTCACTTTAAAGTCAAACAGGGTACATTTCAAGATTTTTTAAAAGTCTTATGTTTAAAATAGATTTTGTTATTGTAATATTTAAATAAGTGACGCCTTATTAGTGGTGAGATCTTTGTGTGTTTAAGGTAGCGGACAAATAACAATAATTTCCCATATTTATTATTCTCTTTAGCCTTATAGTTTTACTATTACATTTTTACTTGGATGGACCCTTTCTTAGAAAATTTATTTGGCTAATTTAGAGAGATAGCACTATGGTGTCTTTTGTGTGTTTGGTTAAGTTGCTGTTTTGGATTCACTTCCCTTATTTATTTGTTAATAGAGTTACATTTTCATTAATATGACGATCAGGATCGGAACATCAGCAGCAACTATGGCTAAACTGAATAAGCGGGTGTGGAATAATCTCAATTTAAGTAATAAAACAAACATAAGTATCATAAGGCATGTGTGCTTAGTACGCTCATATATTGAAGCGAAGTGCAGACCACATATACCAGTCAGGAGCGGTAACCCAACAGCTTCACCAAAAATGTCTGCGTCGCATTTTATGCTTTCGATGGCAGGACCAGGTGCCTTACACGAAGGTCTTGGATCGTGAACACATGTTCAGCATATTCTCCTTTCTTAGCAAGAGGCACCTTCGCTGTTTAGGCCACGTAAGGAGCATGGAGGAAGGCCGTATCCCAAAGATGCTGCTGTATGGAGAGTTGGCAGAAGGGACAAGACTTATTGGGCGGCAACGCCTAATATTTATGGACGTTTGCAAGAGGAGCATGAGGGAAGCCGATATTGAAAACAACGAATGGGAGCTCATTGCCGAACAACGTTCCAGCTGGCGAACAGCAGTGTTTAAGGGAGTAAAAAAAAGTCAGAAGATACGTGAAAGGAGGCCCTTGCAACACAAAGAACAATACGGAATTCAAGATATTATCAGGAATCAATATTATCCTCCGAGAAATGCAGTCGAGATTGTCATTCTATGATTGGCCTAGTAAGCCACTCGGCGAAGTGTAGGACTACATTATAGCTACTCCATCATCTCGCGAAGACGGAAGCATGCCATATATACATATATAACATGACGATGGCACGTTTTAATTAAATTTTTATTGGTTGATTAATTATAATTTTTACATTTCATTGGTTGGCTACTTATAATATTTTAATATGTTCCGCCATTTTGAAACGATGGTAAACGGCTTCTGCATGGCAGACCTTGCATTTTATTAATTCTGTGGTTATTGTTTTCGGTGAAACCTGAAATAAAGTGTGTCAAAGTATATTCCAGGAAACTGTTAGTAGGTTTTTCATTATTTCTTTCTTAATAATAATTTGTGTGGCATTTTTTTTTCTTTTTGTTAATTTCCAAAGTTTTCAGGATCAAAACCCAATTTAGGAAGAGGGTCAAAGCCCTGGTTCCGATAGGGTCAAATTTCTGGTTCCGATTTGGTCAAAGCCCTGGTTCCGATAGGGTCAAATTTCTGGTTCCGATATGGTCAAAGCCCTGGTTCCGACAGGGTCCAATTTCTGGTTCCGATATGGCCAAAGCCCTGGTTCCGATAGGGTCAAATTTCTGGTTCCGATATGGTCAAAGCCCTGGTTCCGATAGGGTCAAATTTCTGGTTCCGATATGGTCAAAGCCCTGGTTCCGATAGGGTCAAATTTCTGGTTCCGATATGGTCAAAGCCCTGGTTCCGACAAGGTCAAATTTCTGGTTCCGATATGGCCAAAGCCCTGGTTCCGATAGGGTCAAATTTCTGGTTCCGATATGGTCAAAGCCCTGGTTCCGACAGGGTCAAATTTCTGGTTCCGATATGGCCAAAGCCCTGGTTCCAATGGGGTCAAATTTCTGGTTCCGATATGGTCAAAGCCCTGGTTCCGATAGGGTCAAATTTCTGGTTCCGATATGTTCAAAGCCCTGGTTCCGATAGCGTCAAATTTCTGGTTCCGATATGGTCAAAGCCCGTCAAAACCCTTGTTCCAATAGGGTCAAAATTTTGGTTCCGATAGGCTCAAAACCCTGGTTCCGATAAGGTCTTAGGGTTTAGGTTAGGTTTAGGGATATATATTTAGGACATATGATTCTTTAATTTTTGACGTTTTATTCCTAAATTTAGCATAAGTTAGTTATTTTCTATTCCCACGGCCGCTATCTTTGTTGCTGCGACCCGTGAACACGGAATGTTCTCGGGTCAGGGCAACCAAGATGGCGGCCATGGTAAATGGTAAACAAAACGCAGTGCTATCTCTCCAAATTTACCATTTCTTAATTTGTGTTTAAAAATCTGCCCTTTATATATCATGAGAAAAGAATATGTTTTGTATAAAATGGGTGATTAAGTTAATGCAAATCACATTTCACGCCCAAACAGATTTTTCAATAGAAAAACTGCTATATTAACGAACCCTTTATACCATACTGCATGGTTAAAAACAAAAACGTACACGTCTTAAACAGATTAATGTAAACCAGAGTTTTTTTTTTGTATACCTTGTTTGCCTTTTTTATGATCTTTTCCTAGGATGCAAATAGACTGGCTAGAGATAACGCATGGCAGGACGTTCGTGATACGATGACACCAATATACCATTTGGATTTGATATAAACATTTGAACTTATACAATTAAAGTGGCATCAAAACCAATCAGAACATTGATCATTGCAACAGGAGAATACTCAACGTCTTTTGGGCTTGTTTGACGTCTCTGCCAGTTCAAAATAGCCATCACACCATTCTCATGAGCTGAGCCTACATCTCCGTATTGTATATTCCGGTAAATATGTTTATAGATTATTTGTTCCATGTCTAAAGGGATTTAATAAATAGTGTGACAAGATATATTTAGTCTTGAAAAAAAGAGAAGACAATTTAACTATTGTTTCGGCAAGATGCCGTCGTCATCAGTCGATACAAAATAAATAAAAGATACATCAAAAATCAAGAAGAACCACTATTGTAGTCTTATTTTACAATACATGCCACACCAATGAGCAAAAGAGTTGCTACACAAAATTAAGAGAATTCCCCCTTTTTACGCTAGTACGTCTGAAAGAAATCAGTGCACGCATGCAGGATTTTATAGAGCGATAGAGACAACTTGACAATGCGCTGTACCAGGCAATAGCATTCCAGATTCTCAACGAGGCACTCCCAGTAGATATAGAAAACGAACTAGAAGAAGAATTCCTCCCTCATATTGCACAGCTGTGAGTACATTGGACATCCTGGTGTACATTGTACATCTCGCTGCAGTTGCCGGTTCTGAAAGAGGTCAGACTTGCCAATATGCCACTCCTGACTGGTAGTTATCTCAGAACCATGCGCCTGCATTGGCAGAACACTGAGGTCCTCGTCATAGAAAATATCTGAATGGACCTCTTCGAGATTATATACATGTCTGACTCACGACTGAATAAACTAAATACTATTGAAGACATTTATGGTAGAATACAAGTCCCTCTTTTCTGTGACTTGATGCACTTAACGTCATTTAGAGGAAACCATTTCTTCAACCAACGGCCTAGATTAGCCAAAGAAAATAAATCTGGGCGCCTTTTTACGCTTGTGGAGTTGAAGCATACATGGCAACAAAAAAAAAATGGAGACTCATATTCTGAATGCGCTGCAAGTACCACCTTTGAGTATCTAGTAACATCACGGCAACCGCTCGCCTGATCACCTGCTAACCAGACACCTTTCATTTTTCTGCACATTTTGTTTTGGCTGTTGCTTGTTCTTTTTGAAGGAACCAAAAGGAAGTCATTGACGGAATGTGAAAGTGAAATAGCAGATTGTCATGAATCTTACAAACTTGATGTCAGGATCTAAGCGACTCCTGTAGTTTAAATTTATGTTAGCATCAAAGATATCAACACAATAACAATTCCTTTATTAAGATGTTTCTTTACCGGGGGTGGGGGAGCGGGAGGGGGGGGGGAGTGATATGAAATGGTGTCTCGATGAGTTCGAATGTAATTCAAGTTTCTTGGCTTCTACCTGGAGGTAAACAAACATGGCTGCAGTGTCATTTTTACCTCTCCTCATGGAGTGAAATTTGTGGCCTACTACAGGGAATTTTTCGTGTAAGGATGCGGCAGAGGGCCAAAAAAACTTGGAAACTCTCCCGTTTGCATTAGTTTACTTAAGAACCGGGTGGCATTAGCACAAACGTGCGCCACTGACACTGACTGAATGCCCCGGTTGGCATTAGCACAAACGTGCGCCACTGACGCTGACTTAACGCCCCGGTTGGCATTAGCACAAACGTGCGCCACTGACGCTGACTAAACGCCCCGGTTGGCATTAGCACAAACGTGCGCCACTGACGCTGACTTAACGCTCCGGTTGGCATTAGCACAAACGTGCGCCTTTGACGCTGACTTAACGCCCCCGAGGGAATTACTTCAAGCTACGTCAATGACGCTGACTTAGCTTCGCGGGTTGCATGAGTTCAAGCTAAGCCACTGTCGCTAAATTCACGCCACGGATGGCATTAACTCAAGCTACGCCATTGACGAAGACTTCAAGACTTTTTTTTTTAATTCCTGGTAGAATTTAATGTCCACTTTGCTGTCATCCAGTCTGGTCATCAGCTACAAATAAAGAATAGCAGTCCTCGTCCGCAAGTTGTGGCAGCTTAACATTTTACATGCGAGGTGTCAAAACTGATATGTTGGTGACTGGTCGTGACGCACTCAGGTCGATTCAAGAGCCACGTTTTTTTCCGACCATTGTTCTTTTTCAAAGAGATTACGTTACAAAACATTTAGAAAAAGCGTTAAAGGGATAGACAAGAAGATAATTTGTTTTGGCTGCTCCCTTGCTCAACAAGGTTGTAACTTTTTCGTCTGACAGCTTACAAAGTCGTATCATTGTTGGTCTGACAGTTTGCAGAGACGTTAAATAATTGTTCTTCTGTCAGCTGGCTTATACAGTATTAGCATTATGCTCCAATACTAACATTGCTGTAAATTCCCCATATTGAAATCCGCCGTGCGTTTGTCAACAGTACACTGCTTGTGGTGTAGGATGTTCCCAGTAGTTAAAATGAAGATATGTTGGGTGGTTTTTGTTGGCCCCCTTCATGCGCACTTTAGTACGAGCGAAAAAGTAGTTAAATTTTTTATAATGTAAATTTTATTTCTATTCCTTAAAATGCAATAATTGTACGACACAATTTTCATAAGCCAGGCAGGGAGCTGGATTACATCCGTTAAAGTATTATTCAGATTGTACTTGATATCAAAATTTGAACATTTACAATTATAATCAAGTTGACTTCAACACAATTATGAACTTTTTTCATTGCACCAGAAGCATCATCGCCATCCCGCCAGGCTTCTTTGGCTTTTCGGCCTGTTCAAGAAAAACATCAAGTCATCTCATCAGCTGAACCGACATCACATTGGTCACCTCGTGGGTGAAGCGTTTAAGAGGTTCTTCGATGCCATGTGTTTCTGCAATATAATCATCGTCGTTTTGGTCAGTGCCTACGTCACGACAGTCATGAATGGCCCGTCCAACCCAATGCAGGAACAGTTGTCAAGATTTGTCATCAACATGAACTGGATCATGTCTGCATTGTGGCACGGGGGAGTTTTCGTAATGAAAGTCGCATTGGCACAACTTGTAGTCTTGTATATTGTTTGGCGACTTAAGGGTCGTTAGGCTTAACTTCCGATTTCCATCACTTCCAGGACACACAAGCAGTGTGTTATTATCTATGATACAACCTTGTTTGTGTCCACTCATTCTGTCAATCTTTGAGCTGAAGATTTAATTACACTATAATATAATGTTTTTAACATTTTGTTGTTGAGTTGTATTTGGTTGTATTTGGTTGTATTTTGTTGTATTTGGTTGTATTTTGTTGTATTTGGTGTTTTTTTTTTATATCAGCGTATTTTAGCCATTTGAGTTTTTTTAGCTGTCAATAATTGTTTAGCTGTCAATAATTGTTTTGATGTCTAAGATTGTTTCATTGTCTATGTTACCTTAGTTGTCTATGTTTGTCAAGATATCAGTTTCTTTAATTTTCTTTGTTTGGTTGGTTATCCATGTTTGTTTACCTAAAATTATTTGCTTACTAGTCACTGTCGGCACACTTAGGAATTTTGTGTTTGACAGTGTTGGCTTTGATGTCTACGTCAGCTGTGTCAATGGGCCAACCTATGATTTTGTGGTCGAAAGTGTTGGCTTAATTATCTATGTCAAATCACCCACACATGTTTTGTTGTTTGACTTGATCATCATTTGTAATTGCTAAACT
The DNA here is from genome assembly GCA_964033795.1 of Lymnaea stagnalis. Lineage (NCBI taxonomy): Eukaryota > Metazoa > Mollusca > Gastropoda > Lymnaeidae > Lymnaea > Lymnaea stagnalis. Next base: position 203,590 of record CAXITT010000860.1, read on the forward strand.
TCAAAATGGCACATTATATCCCGCAGTAACAGTGTAAACAAATACAACAGTATGCCTATTTATTAAAAGCTTGCCCTTTTTATGTCATGTAGTCAGTCAATCTGGATGGTTCTTTGTAAATAGAAGCCTGATAGAAGCTTATTTTATAAAGCCAAGTTTTCTTCGCTGGTCGTGACATATTATGGTAATCCGTTGTATGAAGACAGGGATATAAATTTAAGAAGGATTAAGTTCTCCTTAATGTATATATCCTACCTTTTAAGAATACAAATGAAAAACACAAATGTGCGCAAAAGACTTTCATAAAAACAAAGATCAGAAGAAGAGACATAAGGGGAGATGAAGAGAAATGTAAAAACAAACAGGAAATGACATTGGAGCTAAGTAGAATTGTGACTTTGGTTATTACCGTTCAGAGCAAACTTAACAATGCTTTACTTTTTTTTTTAAAATTTTCATCTAAATCCTGTGGGCCGTAAGGGAGGTTGGGGGGTTTCTACTAGCTATGTTATGTATAATTTAATTAAGATTCATATAATGAGTATTATGATGACATCACCCGAATCTTTTGACATTTGTCTTTTTTAACAAACGAAATCTTACAAAACTGTATTAGTTTTATTTACCCAAATTATGTGTGTCTAATAAAAAAAAATGTTAAGATTTTTATTGCAGTCCGATGTCCTTATAAAATGTTTTAACGTGTATATTAATTAATTTAAAATGAAATGACGTAAAAAATAAATATTACTAGAAGTAATGCAGTTGGTTAATGCCATGCAGAGATATGGTACCGAAATGTTAAGTTAAGCTTTCATCAATTGGTCAACCTTCCCGCTTTATGTGTGTGTTATGGCGTCTCCGTTTACATGGAATAAATGAAATTTCAGTTCGTACATGGACATATGAAATTTTTAGATTTCATAGGATTGAGCAAGTCTATTCCTTGCCGTTTTTATGTGGTCACTAATTAACTTGTAACAAGGTGTATTTTTTTGTTGTTAGTTTGATTGTATCCATTTTATTTAATAATACAAATAACTCATTGTTTTTTATCTGACCATTTATCTATACCAATACTAAAGCTAGTCACTTACTTTTTGATTTTTATAAAGGCTCTCATTAAGCGTGTACATTTATATAAACAAACTGTTGATTGTAGAAGGCTTTTGACTAACTTTCATGTGATCAAAACAGCTGGCTAGTTCTTGGAAAATAAAATCCTGAAAGTTGCTTATAATATAAATCAAACTTGTCTTCCCGTGTGTGAAATATTAAGGTAATTCGTTCTATGAAGACAGTGATCCAAATTTAAGATATATTAAGTGATCCTTAAAACCTATATATGGCCTTCATAGACCTGACCAAGGCATTTGACTTAGTAAGTCGAAGAGGCCTTTTCAGTATCCTGCAAAGAATAGGTTGTCCCCCACGACTGCTCACAATAATAGAGTCATTTCACAAAAACATGCACAGCACAGTTACTTTCAATGGCGCTGTCTCTGAGTCATTCCCAGTTAGCAGTGGAGTAAAACAGGGTTGTGTACTGGCACCAACGCTCTTTTCAATTTTCTTTTCGATGCTCCTTCAATTTGCTTTCAGTGACTGTGAAAATGGAGTGTACGTCCATACAAGATCTGATGGAAGACTGTTCAATATCACCCGCCTTGGTGGAAAGACCAAAGTAAAAAAGGTGCTGATTAGTGAACTAATGACGATGCCGCTGTAACATATCACACAGAAGAAGGTCTGCAGGGGTTGGTTAATCGTCTATCACACGCTTGTAAAGAGTTTGGACTTTCGATTTGTCTACACAAAACTCATGTAATGATGCAAGAAGCACCATCCCCTCCAATGATATCTATTGAGGGTCATAATCTTTCGTTTGTTGATCAGTTTACATACCTGGGATTCAATATTTCTAGTTCTCTCTCCGTTGATGAAGAGATAAACACGAGGATTTTTCTAGCCTCTTGGATAGGCTGGAAATTATGGACCACGTAAAAAAATATCCCTGCGTGATCCAAAGGTTGGTAAGCAGATATAGTGAACGTGTCGTGGAACGCTTAAAGAGCACAGTGGGGCACAAACAAAACACTGCTGTTCATCCTTGTTTTTCTCCATTGGTCTTGACTAAGCTTTGCATTCAATTAACAGGGAAGGATTTGAGATTGAGAATGGTGGATTCCGTAACTCTCCCTCATTTTATAAAAGAGGAGACAATTTTTTGAGCTCGGCAGTATTATGTCATGGAGATAGAGTTGACTAAGAACTTTGAGATAGAGTGTGAGGTAGGGCAAGCGACAGCGAGACATGTCTTTTTCATATAGATTCGCTGTGAGATGTTTTAATGAGTAGAATATTGTTCGACCTATGGATTCATGTCAAAACTTAACTGTGAACCAGATTGATGTTGTAATGCTTTCATAAATAAACGCCTTATGTACCACAAAGCTTAGTGTTGGTTGAACCAAACTCGTCCGTTGTGTGACAAGGATTTCATGCCATCTCATCAGTCGCCAGAATCATAAAACCCTTGACAAGCCCAACCATTAAACATCAACCAGAATATTTGAAATGGGCCCCCATGGTTCTGTTTTACAAGACGCAATGAGCAGCAGCAATGAATTCGTGATTGCTTTCTATTTCACTTTACGAACGATCTCACAAATTAATTCAAAGATTTCAAGTCCAAAGTAATAAAAACTGTTTAGTGCAAGCAGTATAATGCGATTTCTTAAGATCCTAAAAACAAACAACAAAAAAAAAAGGAAAAACCCACAACAGACAAAAAAATCCACAACGAATCAAGTAAATACCCTGGCATATTAAACACAGTTGTAATTTCCAATCTGCTGGACGATGTTGTTTTTTCTAAGCCATACAAGTGTTGTTAATGGAGGTTTAATATGGAGAACAGTAGATGTGCAAGCCACACATGCACCGGATTACAGCAAGGTTTCTTTCAGCCACCTCTCCGGGGCGGCACTCCCCCACCCCTTTTACAAGAAAAGTCAAGTGCCCCCGCCCTCAGGAGCAAAATCTGTAAACAATATAACATTTTAAAAAAATAATAAAAACGACTCAATTGTTATTTTTAAACAGTTTTAAGTCAATGGTGCTACCTACGTATGTGAAGACCTCCACTTCTTCCAGTTCCTTTCCTACTAGAGAGATACTATGCTCTTGCTTGATCGAGTGTACCATCATTATCTTTGTCTTGCCTTTATTTATATAAATAAAAGGAAAATTACTCGGCGCACTCGATCTATACCCTACACCTTGATACAAATGATCGATAATTTTAGTTACCAGAAATACATCAGCATTAAACTATGCATCCTACCTACATTAAACAATACATCCTACTTACATTAAACATTACGCCCTACCTGAAATAAATTAAACATCCTACCTGCATTAAACAATATTTCATACCTGCATTAAACTATAAATCCTACCCACATTAAGCAATACATCCTAACTACAATAAACCCATCAATCTTGAATGCTTCTTCGAAAATGTTTTATTAGCAGATTTTACTTGTGCATCCTTCCGTCACATTGCAATGGCGGTCTAATCTTCACAGATCTAAATCGCAATGCCTCAAGTATTTTGGGGGTGGTTTTCTTGTCAGTGGGATGGTATTATTTAGATATCGATCACGGTTCTCACATTAATCTTTACCCGCGCGTGTTTTAATTGGTTTGAATGTTAAATTCCGTCAACCAAAAATGCAAGTATCCCCACTATTCTTATGATCGTATAAGCAATACCAACTAAATCCTATTTGATGACAATGAGGCAAACCTATTTACTCAACTTACTAAACAAAATAAATCAAAGTCTTACGATTGTGTCCAATCAAATTCTTATAAATGCGCATGCATTACATTAACTTTTGCACTTATCTAATTTTTTTTTTTAAATGGCTGTGGACTATTCGCCTTCCGTATAGAGAAAATTTATTATCATTCTTTTCGTTTTGTTGGAAGATAGGTTCATAGTGGTAACGGTTACCACTTATCTTTTAAGTACGATATACAATTGTCGCTGCAGGAAAAATGAAGAAAAAAAAAAGGTGTGTGTGGGGGGGTGGGTAATATAGCACTATTTGGTTGTTACGAAACAGTTAGATATAATAATAATTGGACTGTGTAGTCTGATTTCACTACACTCAGAGCATCTTGTGTGGAGGATACAGCTCGGCACGAGTAGCGTTGCCACAGTTGCCATATTTTTCAACGAGTTTAATGTCAATAGCGCTTAAGGGACTCAATCTCCGGTTTTGAGTTCAGCGGTTTCCTCACTCAGATGAATTACAATACAGGGTAAACCAGTGCCAGGTCTGCCATTACAAGCCTGGTACTGACCACTGACCACTTGACAAAATATAGACTCAACTATAGTCTAAATTAGGCGCAGACTAACGAACACACATATTCTAGTGAAGGTCTAAGATTACTCACTTATGTTGTTGTTGTTGAGCCTTCTCGTCCATGAGGGGCATCCACCGATCATCGTCGGCGTCTGCGGTTCCTCCAAGGGCATAGGCCACCTACGAGAGACCTCCAGGCATCTCTATCCTGGGCCAGCTTCTCCAGGATCTTCCATTCATGGCCAATTTTCTTGATGTCTGTCTCCAATTCTCGGCGCCAAGTGTTTCTTGGACGGCCTCTTTTCCGCTTACCCTGTGGGTTCCATTTCAGGGCTTGCTTTGTTATGTTAGAAGCAGGTTTTCTTAGTGTATGACCAATCCACCTCCACCGCTTCTGGAGAATCTCTTCCTCAATGGGTTTCTGTTTAGTCCGCTGCCACAGTTCCTGGTTGCTGATTTTGTCTGGCCAGTGAATTCTGAGAATCCTTCTTAGACAGTTGTTGATGAAGGACTGGATTCTGGTCAGGTTTACGGCCGTTGTTCTCCATGTCTCGGCTCCATATAGCAGCACAGGTTTTACCATAGCGTTAAAAATCCTTACTTTTAACTTGCTGCCTAAGTTGTTAGAGACCCAAACATTCTTGAGTTGTTGGAAGGCTGCTCTTGCTTTTCCTATCCTTATTTTGACGTCCGCATCTGTACCTCCTTGTTTATCTACCATGCTGCCAAGGTAAACAAAACTGTCCACCTCCTCAAGGGCTTCTCCTTCAAGCATAATGGGTGATGTACTGGTGGCATTAACCTTGAGGATTTTACTCTTCCCTTTGTGAATGTTGAGACCCATGCTAGCAGAAGTGGCTGCGACAATGTTTGTTTTCTCCTGCATCTGTTGTTGGGTATGTGCAAGAAGTGCAAGATCATCAGCAAAGTCAAGATCATCCAGTTGATCCCACAAGGTCCATTGGATGCCATTTCTTTTCTGCTGTGTAGATGTTTTCATCACCCAGTCAATGGCTAACAGGAAGAGGAATGGTGACAGCAAGCAACCTTGTCTCACACCAGTCTTCACCTGGAAAGCATCTGTCAACTGCTGGCCATGGATAACTCGGCAGTTTATCCCTTCGTACATGTTTCTGATTATATCAGTAATCTTCTGTGGCACCCCGTAATGCCTTAGCAATCTCCACAGGGTTTGCCTGTCAACACTGTCGAAGGCTTTTTCATAGTCAACAAAGTTGACATAGAGCGGCGAGTTCCACTCTAGTGACTGCTCTAGAATGATGCGCAGTGTCGCTATCTGGTCCGTGCAGGATCTGTTGGTGCGAAAGCCGGCTTGTTCGTCCCGCAACAGAGGGTCTACAGCGTTTTTCATCCTGTTAAGTAGTACACGGTTGAAAACCTTTCCTGGGATGGACAGCAGGGTGATCCCTCTGTAGTTCGAGCAGGAGCTTAAGTCTCCCTTCTTTGGGATCTTGATAAGGTATCCCTCTTTCCAATCGGAAGGAACTTGCTCCTCTTCCCATATCTTCATAAACAGAGGGTGTAGCATTTCCACACTGGTTTCCAGGTCCGCCTTCAGTGCCTCTGCTGGGATGCCATCAGGTCCCGCAGCCTTTCCATTTCTGAGTTGTTTAATGGCCCTGCTAATCTCTTCTTTGGTGGGACTATTACAGTCAATTAGCAGGTCATTATCGGCTGGTTGGATATCTGGTGGATTTCTTGGTTCAGGCCTGTTCAGGAGCTCTTCAAAGTGCTCCTTCCATCTCCCTCTCTGTTGCTCCTCACTTGGTATGGTGTTTCCCATTTTGTCCTTCACTGGTCTCTCTACCTTGCTAAATTTCCCTGACAGCGTCTTAATGGTATCAAACAGTTCCCTCATGTTCCCCTGGTGAGCTGCATCCTCTGCTTCTTTAGCAAGATTATCAACAAATTCCTTCTTGTCTCTCTTGATGCTTTTCTTAACTTCCTTATTTGCATCTGCATACTCCTTCTGGGACTTGTTTTTCTGTGCTCGGGTGCGGCTGTTATTCACTTCTGATTTCTTTCTTTTCCTTTCTTCTATTTTATTCAGCGTACCTGCTGTCATCCATTCTTTGTGTGCCTTTTTCCTGTTTCCTAGCACTTCTTGACATGTTGACTGGACTGTTTCTTTCATGCTTTGCCACTTTCCTTCGGTGGTTTCATCTTCAAGTATTTCTTGTAGGACTTGGAACTTATTGAATAGTGAGATTCTGAATTCTTCCTTTTTGGCTTGGTCCTTCAGGAGGGAGGTATTATACCGAGTCCTGTATGCTGTTTGCTCGGTATAATGTCTCTTTAGTTTTAATTTCATCCTGGCCACAAGAAGATGATGATCTGAGGCAATATCAGCTCCCCTCTTAACACGTACGTCTTGGAGAGATCGCCTGAATTTTTTACAAATACATACATGGTCTATTTGGTTCATCGTTCTCATGTCCGGAGAGACCCATGTAGCTTTGTGAATCCTCTTGTGCTGGAAAATGCTCCCCCCTATGACCAGGTCAGCTGTGGCACATAGGTCCGCAAACCTCTCACCATTGTCGTTCATCTCGCCTATCCCTTGCTGTCCCATAACCTCTTCGTACCCTGTGTTGCTATTGCCGATCTTGGCATTAAAGTCTCCCATGAGGATGACGATGTTCCTCCGTGGGCGATCCTGGACTATGGTCATTACTCTATTGTAGAATTCTTCTTTGTCTCCTTCATCACTTTCATTAGTTGGTGCGTAGCATTGTATAACATCTAGGTTGATGCTACGTTTCTTTGTTCGAAAGGTTGCTAAAAGAATTCTAGGTCCATGGGCCTCCCATCCAATGAGTGCTCCTTGTGCTGCCCTTGATAGCATCATAGCAACACCCAGGGTATGTGGGGCATTGTCTTCTTCGTGTCCCGAAAATATCACCATCTCTCCTGAGATTAATCTCTTCTGTCCCCATCCAGTCCATCTTGCTTCACTAATTCCGAGAATGGTGAGCTTATAGCTCCTCATCTCAGCGGCTATTTGTGCCGCTTTACCAGCCTCGTACATGGTGCGGACATTCCAAGCGCCAATGACGGTGGTAGTCCTGGTAGAGATGATGGTTGTCGGCTTAATAGCTTCCAGGTTTCGGCTTTCACTATTAGGCGTCATATTTTCCTCCTCAAGGAATCCATCCTCTCCCAGGACTGAAATGTCTTTTGTTACTCTTTTCGGTGCTTTTGTAACTATGATTTTTTACATGGCAGGGTTGTTGGCCTTGCGCACAACCACTTGGGGGGTTGCCCCTCACAGCTCAATGGGTAGCTGCCTTTGTTCGGGTTAGGTCCCTAGCCTTTGTGGATCCCTCCACTTCCTACAAGGCAGTAGGGCTGATTTTGGTCCGCCCCGGGTATTTTATTTCCCCGGTACCCTCCATATCTGGCGGGCTTTCCCCTATCCGCCGGCTGGGGAGGCGCTCGATAGAAGATCAGCATCTCCCACGAGACTCACTTATGACCCCGCTATTAAATTGTCCTACCAGCTCCATCTGCTAATCTGAGCCATACAACATTTTCCTCCAACCGCCCTGGCTTCCCCCGGGACATCTAGTGAGGGACCTACGGTCAACAGGTGCACTAGTGTCTCCGGGACCAGGTTGCAATCCCGGCAGGTAGGATCCATGTTGTTGTCCAGCTGCAAAGAGTATGTGCCCAGTGGCTAATTCTCGGTGCGCATTTGCGTCACTAAGCTGTGCTGTCTGCGGCCTAACCCAGCACCATTGGGCTTGTTGGTTCCGACTAACAGTCACAAACATGTTACTTCCGTACCTTTGTTCTAAGCGGAAACTGTATAGATAGCTATGGTTTATTGTTAATTTGGTAGATTGAAGTCTTCATTTAAAACAAAAAAGGAACAAAGTTTCTTTACTTGTAAGAAATGGTCACCTTAATGGAAATTCATATAACTAATTTCGTAAAGTAACATCTAGCTGCAGATAACAGCGTTATGCTCGACCATAGATCAGGCTACACCAGACCATACAAAGTAAATATTTTTATAAACACAATGTATTGATAGTTTTAAAATTGTTCAACTTATTAAACACAATATAAGAGAATTATTTATTAAAGCATTTTAAATTGTCCAGAAAATTCCTCGTTACATTTCATCTTCAAGCGAAACATTAATTATAACGCTATCAATCATTAACTATAATACTTTAGCAAAAGGACACAGAATACAATTATGCTGAACTTGTGTTTGCAGTATGTGGTGTGGAAAATCTATTTACAAATAATTGATAGCGATCCATTGAGGATTTGATTTCCCACAGTCTCTTCATCAGCTTGTTCCAGATGGTTATTGGATTTGCTTTCCGCCACAAAGTGGCCAGAATGACGTACATGGTGATGAGCTTTAGCATTGCTACTTTAAGCAAAAAAATCCCGCAATACGAGGCGACTACCACGGAATAGCTGATTAATGGCAAGGTGATGGGCACAAGTTGTATGTCTAGATAATATGTGACCAGAGTTATCGTTAGGACAGAGGCAAGAGTTATCAACATCACGATTGTACTGAGCATCATCTTTGGGCTTCAGTTACACAATTTTCCAGATGAGGGAAGTACTCGATAATAAAGTCCTCAGCTTTTCACAAGAATTGACGATGCGAGATTTCAGTTCAGCTGCAGAAAACTGAATTTTTAGGCTTGTTATTGAATACAGAAAAAAGTTCATCTAACGTAACACAGAAAATGTTAAGTGCCTCTCTGATTGCCGTCAGCCGAGTTATGATTCTTTTTAATGTTAATGTTATTACATCTTCATATGATGGTTTGAAATAATAATTTGGATCTCTTCTTCAAAACGATATCTCAGTTCATGGCCTGAGTTAGGTTAGTTGTGTCCTGTGGACAGAAATGGTATTTATGTTAACATTAAAAAATTTATCAATTTAAATTATATACAACAACATACAGGATATCATAGAATCATAAATATATTCGTATACATTCACTATGCATAAAATATCATTTGCATAAACTAAAAAATCGATTACTTTTTAACTTATTTCACTCAAAGGTGAATCGTGAGACGAATAACAATTTCGTGTATGGGTCAAAGAACAGAGTGAACGCAAAATTTTTTTTTTTCAAGATAAAATGTGAATGTTATTAAGTTATAAACATAAGTATATCAGGTAATAACTTAAATTAAGACACTTCTCTTGCACGAGAATTAACCTCACATTGGAGATGGTGTCGGTGGGTCATCGAGCGCGAGCTCATAATACCCGCCCCCCTTTTTTCTGGCACAACTTTACATGTCCAGATGTCTTCTCGCCATCAGACCGTGCGGAAGCACGAAAGGAACCTCCCACTGGCCTGGGGCAAGTCCGGTTGACTGAGGACGCTGCGTTTAAAACATCCGCGGTTCACCCTCCTTTGGTTAGAACGGCTTTTCTTCCACTCCGGGGGAAGGTGTTGCGTTACCATGCCGCACCATCCAGGGAGTCGTCCGGTCCTAACGAAAGCTGGGACGAAACGGTCGCCTAGAAGCGGCTTTCTTAGGGCCGCGTAGCTAAAAAATCATGGGCATGGGTTTCAACCGCCACCCAGGCCTCATATCCATTACCGGCAACAAGTCATCATGTTACTGCGTTACTTCCGTTGCGTTGGAAGTCATGCAAGTGGCCGGGTTTTTTTTTACTTCGGAAGGGGAACCTCCCTATTAATCAAGCACGCCACGAAGAGGCAAAGCCCCATGTGACACCCCCGAGTTGGCTCGGGGTTGCGGGACTCTGCCTTAGAGGCGTTCGGTCGTCGTCCACCCAGTACGAGAATTAAATAGATGTACTATTCAGTAAGGTATTTTGGCAGACATTTAGCATTCCTGTAGTAAGACGACAAAAACTGATTTTAAAAAAAAATCAAACCTTTAAAAAGTCAATTTTCTTAGAAAGAAAACAAAATGTAGACGCACTAAGAGCTTTTCATAGTTTTAGATCAGTAAACATGTGGTGTCCAGTGACGTAGTTGGCGTACGTGAAAACTGCGGCCGGCTTTGAGTTAGCCTCCCATCCAGATTTATTAAAAACCGATGAGCAGTTACATATTAAATATGGGCCACTGTAGGAGTTGAGTGCTTGAATTAGTAAACGCTTACCCAACATTGATATATTAAATTAAACGTATGGATTTCATATTTTTATACTCACATCCAAGATATAATTATCTTTTTTAAACCCAACAGTTTCTCAGATAATACTCATCATAAATTTAATCATGACAAAATTTTACTAAAGGACTTCAGGACATTTAAATGGGGGGCTGAGGGTGAAGAGAACTCAGGAAATGCTTGTACTATACGTTTTTTTTTTTTGTTTAGAGTTTAGATCAATTTTTTTCTAAATCTGACACTGTCAGTTAGATATTCAAACATGTAGAATCATTACATGAAAACTTCTGTATTAATTTAGGGGATTATTTTATTTTTTAAAAAATATTTCTCCAATAAGTAATTTTAATATTCTCAGGATTAATGATCGATTCATTGATTTTTTTTTCATAAAGTACCGCATTGGGCTATAGAGCAATTCCACTCCCTCTGCCTACGCTAGTTTCCGGAGTAGCCTACCTAAGCGATCAACAATGTGTTGCTAAATAGTCTGTTTAACCATCAAACCCATTTGTGTTGCTGGCACACTCTGATTTGTTTAAATCAACTCTTCAAATTTCGTTTCATGGGAAACACCTCATGCTATTTTCATTTTGAAAAGTTTAAGCCAATAAATTAAAGACCCAAACGTTGTAATGAAATTTAGCCGGTAATGCCTGAGTCTTTTATAGTGCTAATAAAACCAGCCAAAAGAGATTTTTTTTAAGACAAAAAAAATTGATAAAAAAATTAAAACGCTTTTGGAAAGTATATAAATAACTAACTAATGATAATTCACATTGGCGACTATTTTATTTGTTCTTTTAATTGATACCTCCACCAAAAAATAATCTAAATAATAAAAAAACAATTTTTTTTCGATTTATCAAAAATATGTCGATAAACATTCTACTATCATCATAAACTCAAATTAAAAGGAATTGTTAAATTAATGATATTTTGACAGTTGCGACAGTAACAAGAACTAAACACTTACACTAGGGAAACCTTAACAAGTCTAAGTACAACTTCCGTTAGCAAAATATCGACTGATAAATTAAAGGCCGCAAACCCTTGATAATATTGTATCGTTTTTAATTCTACAATGTTATCTCCCTTTCTTGAATTTGCAGGCGTAATTTCAAATTGAAAAGTTTACAAAATAAGACATTTGAGAATTCTTACTATGTTCAAGAGGTGTTTTTTTCTTAAAAATGTGTGCAAAATTCTTTTGCCACTACTAAAAATTGAATGACTAGACAATCTAGACCAGGTCTGCACAATTCAAAATGTTATAATAATGTGTTCAACAGCACCGACAATGCACTATTGAGCATAAGAAATTAGCAACTTCTCCTCAACAAATCAACAAATGCAAATAGCTGTAAGGAGATAGGCTTGGCAGGGGAGCGCGACCGGTCGCCGGCCACGGGGCAGGTGAGCCCCCTCACCAGACGCTTGGCAGGGGAGCGCGACCGGTCGCCGGCCACGGGGCAGGTGAGCCCCCTCACCAGACGCTTGGCAGGGGAGCGCGACCGGTCGCCGGCCACGGGGCAGGTGAGCCCCCTCACCAGACGCTTGGCAGGGGAGCGCGACCGGTCGCCGGCCACGGGGCAGGTGAGCCCCCTCACCAGACGCTTGTGAGCCCCCTCAGCCCCTCACCCTTTTTTTTTTAAAATATGTTCTATTGATTGAGAAATGCACAGTATAAGAAAAAGCAAATAATTTATACGAATCAATAAAACACTTTAAGTTTTATGACTTAAAACGTTTTCACTATTTTTGTTTTTTTATAAATTTATATTAACTAACAAAATCAGAAAATTATTACTCAAATATGTCTCAAGTATAGCTGATAAAGTGTCACTAAAACGAAAGCGATAGTTTCCCTTGAAAAGGCATGAAGTTGAAGAATGGGCTGAATTTTAAAAAAAAAACGTATAACTATTGAATGATAATAGACGGCTATAACAGGAAACATTTATTATTAACAATGAATATACTAAATTTAAAACACAAATTTTATTTTGCAATTCAAATTCAAAACATTTATTTGTCTTAAAACATATTGTTCCATTATCTAAAATTTACTTAAACAAAAGTTACTTTTGAATGGCATTTTTATATATTTAAATAAACAAAACATATTTTTTAGTTTCGGAATTCAAAAACTGGTTGTTTGTTATCTGATTTCTCATTATTTACCCCAAGAAATTTTTAAAAAAGAAAAGAAATTTTAAAATTAACTTATTTCCCAGAAAATAACAAATATTTTTATTGTTTTGAAAGTCTTGGTTTTCAACGAAGAAAGTTTCCATTGATGTCATTAAAATGTCTTTTCATCCTACACGGTAATGATGGAGCTCAATCCTTTTTCGCGGTTCAGGCGAGCCCCCTCGCACGACCCTTGACCGGGAGCACGATCCCCATGGCATGGGTCAAGCGAGCCTGCCCTCGCCCGACCCGTGACCGTTCAGCTCAATCCATGGGAGTTGCGGACCTCACCGGTAGACCTCAACATTGTTTCTACACAAGAAGCGCTGTAAATTGGTGGAACATACTATTGAAAAGGCACTTTTATCGTAAGACAAATATGAAATTTCTGTAGAAAGAAGATTAATGTTTCACAAGAGATTGGCAGGAGAACAGTTAATAGATGCTGGACTCTCCCTGCATGAAGAAGACAGTAATGGAGATGCTGGATTGTAGCGATAGCTTTTATTCTGAACCCCAGATCAGATCATCTACGATCAAGAAAGTATCAGATATGTACATGGAATCTAAGCCTTTCCACTCGCCGAGTTAAATATGATCTCAGAGGCACTTATTTTCTTAACCTGTCTGCTCGTTTGTTCTTTATTGGTAAAAAAGATAAAAAAGTGCTAACTTCCTTTGCTATTTCAGACGGTTACAGTAGCCTATAGCACCTAGACATTATAGCAAAGTGCCTAACACATTAGCCTATAGCACCTAGACATTATAGCAAAGTGCCTAACATTATTATTTCCATAAAGTTGTGCGATAGTATATCGTTTAATAGCATTCAATACAACAACTTTACGTAACTGAGTTACAATAATACCAACTACGGCATTCTTAGATTTCGTTATCATCATATCACAAATAATAGGAACCAAATTAAAGTGGACTGCAGCTATAAATTTAATATGGTGATCAAATTTTTATTTTTTATTTTTTTTTTTAACAAAGCTTATGTTTTTTACTATATTTTTATTTTTTTTTATACAGAATACGATATTTGCACGCAAATGCAACTAAGTGTCAAATGAACAAATTTTTAAATCATGTGCTGTTATAACATATTTACAAAATAGTTACTGAAATTCGAATAAGCATTTGTTTCTAGTATATATTATTTAACATGACGTATAAATGAATTTGGAATTAAACAACTAATTAATGTATTAGACTTTCGTTATATTTTCTTAAATTATGTTTTGTATTTTCAATCTAAAAAGTGTTTCTAATGTAATGTTTGTGTAAATATGTTTGTGAGGAAAGCCTCAACTCTGTGGTGCCATACATGTTTTCTGTAATTAGAAAGAAAAGGAAGACTTACTGTGTGTTGTTTCTTGTTTTTGGATTCTAGTATTGCGTTCAGTTTTATGGCTCTGTCTACATCTACTGGGTGAAACCTACCTGCTTGTATGATTTGTTTAGGCATAGATTTTGTCTGTAACATTGTGTTGCATGTCACAAATAAATGTTGTTCTGCCTCTTCAATCAGCCATTGTCCTGCAGAAAGGACATTATGTGTTCCTACCTCTGTCCTATTTTGTTCCTGATGAGAAGGGTGTCTTATTGTATATGAGTATATATGTTATGTCTTTGTCTTCATTTCCAATTTCTTTAACATGTTAATTTCAATGCACTTGAAGTGATTATTGTTCCATAACTATGTGTTCATCTTATTCTATTGTAGAGTGGTGTTCCTTGTTTTTTTTTATTAAATTTGTGTACATGTCTTTGTTTTTTTTTGTGTATAAGTGTTTCGTTGCCTTTTAATGCTTTGATATATGCCATGTGAAATTCCGATTGGGTATTCCAATTTTAATTCACCCACAATTTAATGTTATTCACAATTCCACATGATTTCACATTTTTACTAAAACATCTCACAATATATTTACATATTTACATATATAAACATATTTACTTCTTTTAAAGTCCTTCACTCCTGTGGTGGCCAAACTTGAACAATATCATCGTCATCGTCTAGAATGGCGCTGAATATATTCAAACCATTTTCTTTATTAAATCGACGCTAAATGAACCCCAACACATATAAGAATCGAGCATATGTCGGTGTGTGCATATCTATCTCTCTTTTGACAATTTCCACGTATGTTCGGTGCGTTTAGTATTGACATTCTGTTAGCTTTGTGTTTGTTAGCACGTCGTCTCACAGCACGTTATAATACCGTGTTGTTTTAGAAACTGACTTTATTGTGAACTATTGCAGAAATTGTCAAATATTTCATGCTGTCTACAGAAACAGTTGTATTTATTAAATCGGATATAACGTCATAGATATAGAATAATGATAATTTTTGCGGTGAATTAAAATTGAAGTAGCTCTGATTGTTTTCTTCCTATGTAATGTGCTGTGCAGTTGTCAATGTTTATTAACTTTCCTAACCTTATTCCAATGTAATAATGTGTAAATATGTTGTCATCTTTCTTCTTTCTAATTCTAAGTTCCTGTAGTTATGTTTGTATATCTTGTAAATTAATCCCTTCTTCTAAATTAGATTGGATTAGTTTTGAATTTTTATGCTTTGTATTGTTCCTTGAAATATGTAATTGATGATGTGTCAGTTGATTTACTTTAAATTTGTTGGTGGTTGCCCCCATATGTTACCTGTTTACATTGTTTTGGTAATTACATATCATTCTTTTGTGTTTGTGCTTCTGTAAACAAATGTGTGTGCTGTGTATTGGTGCCTGTAAATATTATTTTTAGAGGGTGTTTTGTTTAGGGCTCCATCTTTACCAACGTGTTTGGTCTAGGGCTCCAGTTTTACCAACGTGTTTTCTCTAGGGCTCCAGCTTGACCAACGTGTTTTACCTAGGGCTCCAGCTTGACCAACGTGTTTTACCTAGGGCTCCAGCTTGACCAACGTGTTTTACCTAGGGCTCCAGCTTGACCAACGTGTTTTACCTAGGGCTCCAGCTTGACCAACGTGTTTTGTAAGTATACCGTCACAATCGGGGGTGGAGTATAGATTTGTTCTAGAGGGCCTATAGCTATGATCCGAATATCTCAAAGGAGTCATCTTCGATAATTTATTGGAACAAAGCGACGTAAGATGTCAACAGAATTATTTTCCAAATAACAAAGTTTCACTATATTAAAAAAAATCATTTCCGTTTCAAAACAATTCGTATATTTTTTTTAAAATGCGTTTTGTTAAATTAGTTAGCCTTTTAATTATTGTAGTTTTGTTTACTTATTTGTGTGTGTGTATAGAACGTATTTTACGATTTTAAATAAATATCTTGGCAAAGGCCTTTTCAAATCTTACTCTCAAAATCGCACTCTTGAAATCATATTCTTCAAATTATACCCGTAAAATCGTACTCTCAGTTCCAAACTCTTTAAATCAACTCTTCAAATTTTGTTTCGTGGGAAACACCTCATGGTATTTCCATTTTTAAAAGTTTAAACCAATAAATTAAAGACTCAAACTTTGTAATCAAATTTAGCCGGTAAAGCCTGAATTTTTTATAATGCTAATAAAACCAGCCAAAAGAGATTTTTTTAAGACAAAAAAAAATTGAATAAAAAACGAAAAAGCTTTTGGAAAGTATATAAATAACTAACTAATGATAATTAAAATTGCCAATTATTTTATTTGTTCTTTTAATTGACAACTTCCACCAAAAAATAATCTAAATAATCAAATCACAATTTTTTTTCGATGTATCAAAATTATGTCGATAAACATTCTACTATCATCATAAACTCAAATTAAAAGGAATTGTTAAATTAATGATATTTTGAACTTTTTCCAGCCTAATTTTAGTGTAGTCAAACAAACTTTGATTGCTTTTTAATGAGTTTACATTTAAAAAAAAAAATAACTTGTTGAATTTAACCGCTGATAACCTGATGTTGAGTTTTCAAAACTGCAGAAATTTGCCCCTGGCATGGCATCAGTGTTTGAAACAACTTAAGTCTGTGAGGAAACATTTTTGTATGTGAAGATTAAAACTTCGAACGAAATGGATTGATGAACATTTGAAAACAATTCTCTTCATTGGATTCAGCAAGTCCAAACCAGACACATGTGAGCTTCAGAAATCTCATAAAACTTTTTTTGCTGATTAATTTTTGAGATTCAAATATTTGCGCATTGGTCCTGTTGTAACTATCTATTCGCTGACGTCCTCTTCTTTGATAACTTTTATACTAAAAAAATATGTTGGTTTGTCTTTTTTTTTTACATTGCATGCCGCTCACCCATAATAAACATGGAATGCTCAGTTTAGATTTTCGTCTTTTCTCCCTGAGCTTTTGTTCTGGCTTGCAAGTATTCTACAGAATGACTATGCCACCCGCGCTCATCATTTTGTCCGTTTTCCGGCCCACGCTCATCATTTTGTCCCTTTTCCGGCCCACGCTCATCATTTTGTCCGTTATCCGGCACGCCCTCATCATTTTGTCCGTTATCCGGCCCGCACTCATCATTTTGTCCGTTATCCGGCCCGCACTCATCATTTTGTCCGTTTTCCGGCATGCAGTGAAAATCGTTTGGTGATCCCTGCTTTAGATCGTGTCTTTCTACCAAATGGCAAGGCTGCCCCATCGGTCTCCTGAAATTTCTCAATTATCTTTTACAAGGCCTAGCAATTAATGGGTAGCCACTGCTAAACTAGGGATATAGAGGCAGCAACGATTGTTCCGTGTAAACTGGTCATTGCATCTCTGCTGCTGGTCAAACGACGATCTGGAGAAAATTCTGGTCACCTTTTAAAATATCGTCATTGTAGGCATCGATTTGAAATGGTCCAAGGTGTGGCCTGAGGTGTGACCTGAATGCCTGATGTTAAATAGATAGCGAGTTGACATGGACCTAGGTGTGGCCTGAATGACCGTGGTTGGTCCTAGGTGAGACCTGAATACCTGTGGTCGGTCCAAGATGTAACCGGAATACCTATGGTTGGTCCTAGGTGTGACCTGAATACGTGTGGTTAGTCCTAGGTATGACCTTAATACACGTGGTCACGTATATAAATTTCATTCTGTGAAAACACGAGACTCAAGAATGGTTAGTAAGAGGATTTCAAAACACGAGATGCCACCAAGTATGAGAGACTGACCCTGTAGAAAACAGACCCATTGAGATGCCATGCTTTCCTACAAAGTTTAGTCGTACATAACAAATCTATAGTGTCAGAGATTGAGCCGACTCCGTACATACCAAGCCTATAGTATTAGAGTTAGAGCAATGTGGTGTTTGAGAAGATAGGTTTATAATGGACATATTTCTAACAAATACAGAACATTTACTTTTAAAAGTGGCTACAAGGGAATGTCATTCACCCCATCATAAGTGACGTCCGGGGGTGAGGGAGGCACCCTCTTCACTTCCTATGCAACAGTTACAAGAACTAAACACTTATACTACAAACACCTTAACAAGTACTACATACGTTAGCAAAATATCGACTGATAAATTAAAGGCCGCAAACCCTTGATAATATTGTATCGTTTTTAATTCTACAATGTTATCTCCCTTTCTTGAATTGCAGGCGTAATTTCAAATTGAAAAGTTTACAAAATAAGACATTTGAGAATTCTTACTATTTTCAATACGTTTTTTTTTTCTTAAAAAAATTGTGCAAAATTCTTTTGCCACTACTAAAAATTGAATGTCTAGACAATCTAGACCAGGCCTGCACAATTCAAAATGTAATAGTTTTTGAAAAAAATGTTCGGACCAAAAAAAATAGGACAAGGCGAAAGTTGCCATAGTCTGTGACAATTTAGTTCAATAAATATATAATTATTATATTATTACTAACTTGCATAACTCTTAGTTTTCAATTAAATTGACAGCATTTAACTTCAGCAGATCTTTGTTTTTCCTAACAGTTGTTGCAAACATTAGAATATTGCACTGTTCGTGACTATACTGATGGCTCTCGTTATTTGTGGAGCACAGAGTCATTGGATTCGCAGTTATACAACAAAAAATGAATACATTTCAGCACATTTCCGATATGTTTAATTAACATTCTATAACCAACTTTCATTCAAATAACTTTTTTTACACTGGTTTTATTCAAGTTTAAATAATACGATTCTCTCATTGTTTCAGCTTTGATCCACCCTTGTAATACATTTTTAACCAAATATACTAAATGTACTTGCGACATTCATTCTTTGTGACATTTTAGTAGGGTCTGAACCGCATATCATCCACCCTGACGGCCTCGCCCCAAGTGAGTAAATTCTAGGTCGAAATGGCTCTGTTCGATAAGAAGAGTCACAAGATCGATCAATGTGTCATGACCAAACTGCTTGTCATTCGTGGCGCTTGTCGAGAACACAAGTCACTTGTAAAATGGGCAGAAAAAAAAGAAATCCTGAAACTATTCTTCACCACATCATCAATCTAAATTTTATTATTTTCTGAGAAGAGTAAAATAAGAGTAAAATCAAACGCCTACATATAAAAAAGTGACTAACAATAATATCATTGCTGCTTGAACGGATTTGCAAAATCTGTAATATATATTTAGCATCACATCTCATGTTGAAGAAGCGTGTTCAAAAAACACCGACAATACACTATAGAGCTGCAGAAATTAACAGCTACTCCTCAACAAATCAACCAATGCGAATAGCTGCAAGGAGATAGCATTGGCAGGGGAGCGGGGGCGGTCGCCAGAAACGGGGCAGGTGAGCCCCCCTCACCAGACCCTTTTTTAAAAAAAATATATTTTCTATTAATTGAGAAATGCACAGTATTAGAAAAAGCAAATAATTTATACGAATCAATAAAACACTTTAAGTTTTATGAATTAACACGTTTTCAATATTTTATGTCTTTTTTAAATGTATATTAACTATCAAAATCAGAAAATTATTACTGAAATATGCTTCAAGTATAATTGATAAAGTGTCACTAAAGTGAAAGCAATAGTTTACCATGAAAAAGCATTAAGTTGAAGAATGGGCTGAATTTAAAAAAAAAAAAAAAAAAACTTATAACTATTGAATGATAATAGACGGCTATAACAGAAACATTAATTATTAACAATGAATATACTAAATTTAAAACACGACTTTTATTTTGCAATTCAAAACATTTTTTTGTCTTAAAACATATTGTTCCATTCTTTAAAAAGTAGATAGGAATATATAAATTTACATAAACAAAACTTACTTTTGAGTGGAATTTTCATATATTTAAATAAACAAAACATATTTTTTAGTTTCGGAATTCAAAAAATGGTTGTTTGTTATCTAATTTCGTATTATTTACCCCAAGAAATTTTTAAAAAAGAAAACAAATTTCAAAATTAACTTATTTCCCAGAAAATAACAAATATTTGTATTGTTTTGAGAGTCTTGTAGACAAGACATGTTTCAATACTTCAAGTTTCTAGTTCTCTGGCAATGTTTCGAAATGGTTTTCAACGAAGAAAGTTTCCATTGATGTCATTAAAATTTCTTTTCATCCTACATGGTAATGATGGAGATCGATCCTTTTGCGCGGGTCAGGTGAGCCCCCTCGCACTACCCTTGACCGCGGAGCGCGATCCCCATGGCATGGGTCAAGCGAGCCTGGCCTCGCCCGACCCTTGACCGGGGAGCTCAATCCATGGGAGTTGCGGACCACACCGGGTGACCTCAACATTGTTTCTCCACAAGAAGCGCTGTAACTTGGTGGAACATACTATTAAAAAGACACTTTTATCGTATGACAAATATGCAATTTCTGTAGAAAGAATATTAATGTTTCACTAGAGATTGGCAGGAGAACATCTATATTAAAAAGTTACTACATCTCAATCAAATAGTTACAGCATCTATATCAAATAGTTACTACATATATATCAAATAGTTACCGCATCTATATCAAATAGTTACTGCATTTACATCAAATAGTTACTACATCTGTATCAAATAGTTACTACATCTATATCAAAAAGTTACTGCATCTCTATCAAATAGTTGCTACATCTAAATCAAATAGTTACTTCATCTATATCAATAAGTTAATACATCTATATCAAATAGGTAAAGCATCTATATCACATAGTTACTACATATATATCAAATAGTTACCGCCTCTATAGGCACCGAATCTATATCAAATTGTTACTGCATTTATATCATATAGTTGTTGCATCTATTTCAAATAGTTACTGCATCTCTATCAAATAGTTTCTGCATCTTTATCAAATAGTTACCGAATCTATATCAAATAGTTACTGCATCTCTATCAAATAGTTACTGCATCTACATCAAATTGTTACTATATATATCTCAAATAATTACTACATCTCTATCAAATAGTTACTACATCTATATCAAATAGTTACTGCATCTATATCAAATATTTACTACATCTATAACAAATAGTTACTACATCTCTATCAAATAGTTACTACATCTCTATCAAAAAGTTGCTACCTCTATATCAAATAGTTACCGCATCTATATCAAATATATACTACATATATCTCAAATAGTTACAGCATATATATCAAAAAGTCCTGCAACTATATCAAATATTTACTACGTCTATATCACATAGATATTGCAAATCTATTAAATAGTTACTACATCTATATCAAATAGTTAATGCATCTCTATCAAATAATTACCGTATCTATATCAAAAAGTTACTGCTTCTATATCAAATAGTTACCTCCTCTATATCAAATTGTTACTACATCTATATCAAATAGTTACGGCATCTATTTCAAATAGTTACTACATCGATATCAAATAGTTACTGCATTGATATCCAATAGTTACTACATCTATATTAAATAGTTACCGCATTTATATCAAATAGTTACTACATCTATATCAAATAGTTACTGCATATATATCAAATAGTTATTGCATCTATATCAAATAGTTACTGCATCTTTATTAAATAATTCTTACATGTAAATCAAATAGTTACATCATCTACATCAAATAATTACTGCATCTCTATCAAATAGTTGCTACAACTCTATTATATAGTTACTATATCTATATCAAATAGTTACTGTATTTATATCAAATAGCTACTACCTCTATATAATATAGTTAGTGCATTTATTTTAAATAGTTATTACATCTATTTCAAATAGTTACTACATCTCTATCAAATAGTTAATGCATCTATATCAAATAGTTACTGCATCTTTATCAAATTGTTACTATATCTATCTCAAATAATTACAACATCTCTATCAAATGGTAACTGAATTTATATCAAATATTAATTACATCTATATCAAATAGTTACTAAATCTCTATCAAATAATTACTACATCTATATCAAATAGTTACTGTACCTATATCAAATAGTTACTCATCTACAACAAATAGTTACTACATCTATATCAAATAGTTAATGCATCTATATCAAATAAAGATGTACTAACTATCTTTATACTAAACATCTTTATCAAATAGTTACTACATCTCTATTAAAAAGTTTCTGCATCTATATAAAATATTTACTACATCTATAACAAATAGTTACTACATCTCTATCAAATAGTTGCTACATCTCTATCAAAAAGTTACTATCTCCATATCAAATAGTTACCGCATCTATATCAAATAGATACTACATCTATCTCAAATAGTTACTACATCTATATCAAATAGTTACTACATATATATCAAATAGTTACTGCATCTATATCAAATAGTTACTATTTTATATATCAAATGGTTACTACATCTATATCAAATAATTACTACATCTATATCAAAAAGTTACTGCAACTATATAAAATATATAAAATATTTACTACGTCTATATCAAATAGATATTACAATCTATTAAATAGTTATTAAATAGTTATTACATCTATATCAAAAAGTTACTACATCTCTATTAAATACTTACTACATTTATATGAAATAGTTAACGCATCTATATCAAATAATTACCGTATCTATATCAAAAAGTAAATGCTTATATATCAAATAGTTACCTCATCTATATCAAATTGTTACTACATCTATATCAAATAGTTACTGCATCTATATCAAATAGCTACTATATCGATATCAAATAGTTACTGCATCTATATCCAATAGTTACTATATCTATATTACATAGTTACTGCATCTCTATCAAATAGTTATTGCATCTATATCAAATAGTTACTGCATCTTTATTAAATAATTCTTACATGTAAATCAAATAGTTACATCATCTACATCAAATAATTACTGCATCTCTATCAAGTAGTTGCTACAACTCTATTATATAGTTACTATATCTATATAAAATAGTTACCACATTTATATCAAACAGTTACTACATATATATCAAATAAGTTACCCTATCTATATAAAATAGTTTTTGCATCTATATCACATTGTTATTGCATCTTTATCAAATAATTCTTACATGTATATTAAAAATTTACAGCATCTACATCAAATAACTACTACATCTATATCAAATAATTACTACATCTATATAAAATAATTACTGCATCTGTATAAATATTTACTGCATCTATATCAAATAGTTACACCATCTATATCAAAAAAATACTGCATATATATCAATTAGTTACTACATCTATATCAAATAGTTACCACTTCTCTATCAAATAGTTACTAAATCTCTAGCTAATAGTTACTGCTTCTATATCAAATAGTGACTGCATATCTATTAAATAGTTACTACATCTCTATCAATTAGTTACTACATCAATATCAAATATTAACAACATCTAAATCAAATAATTATGCATCTCTATCAAATAGTTACCGCATCTATATCAAAAAGTTACTTCATCTATATCAAATAGTTGCTATATCTCTATCAAATAGTTGCTACATCTAAATCAAATAGTTACTGCACCTCTATCAAATAGTTACAACATCTCTATCAAATAATTACTACATCTATATCAAATAGTTAACGCATCTATATCAAACAGTTACCGCATCTATATCAAATAGTTACTACATCTATATGAAATAGTCATTACATCTTCATCTATCTATTTGATAGAGATGCGGTAACTATTTAATATAGATCTAAGAACTATTTGATATAGATGCAGTATCAATTTGATATAGATGCAGTAACTATTTGAGATAGATATAGTAACTATTTGATATAGATATGTTGACTATTTGATATAGATGCAGTAACTATTTTATATAGATGTAGTAACTATTTGAGATAGATGTAGTAACTATTTGATATAGATATGTTGACTATTTGATATAGATGCAGTAACTATTTTATATAGATGTAGTATCTATTTTTTATAGATGTAGTAACTATTTTGATCTATATGTTTTAACTATTTGATATAGATGCTGTAACTATTTTTTATATATGTAGTAACTATTTTGATCTATATGTTGCAACTATTTGATATAGATGCTGTAACTATTGTATATAAATGTAGTAACTATTTCATATAGATGTAGTAACTATTTGATGTAGATGTCGTAACTATTTGATATAGATGTAGTAACTAGTTGATATAGATGCAGTAACTTTTTAATATAGATGTAGTAACTTTTTGATATAGATGAATTAACTATTTTATATAGATGTAGTAACTATTTGATATTGATGTAGTAACTTTTTGATTTAGATGCAGTAAATATTTGATATAGATGTAGTAACTATTTAATATAGATGCTGTAATTATTTTATATAGTTTTAA
Source organism: Lymnaea stagnalis (assembly GCA_964033795.1). NCBI lineage: Eukaryota > Metazoa > Mollusca > Gastropoda > Lymnaeidae > Lymnaea > Lymnaea stagnalis. Next base: position 228,015 of record CAXITT010000860.1, read on the forward strand.
TAACTATTTGATATAGATGTAGTAACTATTTGATTTAGATGCAGTAAATATTTGATATAGATGTAGTAACTATTTGATATAGATGATGTAACTATTTTATATAGATTTAGTAACTATTTTGATCTATACGTTGTAACTATTTGATTTGGATGCTGTAACTATTGTAAATAATTTAGTAACTATTTCATATAGATGTAGTAACTATTTGATTTAGATGTCGTAACTATTTGATAGAGATGCAGTAACAATTTGATTTAGATGTATTAATTTTTTTATAAAGATTTAGTAACTATTTGATATAGATATAGCAACTATTTGATATAGATGCAATAACTATTTGATAGATATGAAGAAACTATTTGATAAGGATGAAGTAACTCTTGGATATAGATGCAGTAACTATTTGGTAGAGATGTACTAACTATTGGATCTACATGTAATAAATATTTTAAATAGATGTACTAACTATTTTAAAGAGATGGAGTAACTATTTGATTTAGATGTCGTAACTATTTGATATAGATGTAGTATTTTTTTGATAGAGATGTAGTTACTATTTTATAGAGATGTAGTAACTATTTGATATGGATGCGGTAATTATTTGTTATAAATGCTATAATTATTTAATATAGATGTAGTAACTGTTTCATATAGATGCATTAATTATTTAATAGAGATGCAGTAAATTTTTGTTAAAGATGTAGTAACTTTTTGATATAAATGCAGTAACTATTTGATATAGATGTGTTAAATGTTTGATATAGATATATTAACTATTTCATATAGATGTAGAAACTATTTGATATAGATGTACTAACTATTTGAAAGAGATATAGTAACTATTTGATATAGATGAAGTAACTATTTGATATAGATGTGGTAACTATTTGATATATTGATATAGTAACTATTTGAAAGAGATACAATAACTATTTGATATCGATGTAGTAACTATTTGATATAGATGAGGTAACTTTTTGATATAGATGCAGTATTTATTTGATAGAGATGTAGTTACAATTTAATATAGATATAGTAACTTTTTGATATAGATGTAGTAATTATTTGATATAGATTCTATAACTTTTTTTTATATATGTAGTAACTTTTTGATATAGATGCAATAACTATTTGATTTAGAATTCGCAACTATTTGATATAGATGTAGTAACTATTTGATTTAGATGCTGTAACTATTTTATATAGATATAGTAACTATTTGATATAGATGTACTAACTATTTGATTTAGATGCAGTAACTATATGATATAGATGTAGTAACTATTTGATATAGATGCTGTAACAATTTGATAGAGGTATAGTTACTATTTGATAGAGATGCGTTAACTATTTGATAGAGATGTAGTAACTATTTGATACAGATGCAGTAAATATTTAATATAGATGCAGTAACTATTTGATATAGATGCAGTAACTATTTGATATAGATGTAATAATTATTTGATAGAGATGTAGTAACTATTCGATATAGATGTAGTAATTATTTGTTAGGGTTGTAGTAACCGTGTGATATAGATATAGCAACTATTTGATATAGATGCAATAACTATTTGATAGAGATGAAGTAACTATTTGATAGAAATGAAAAAAACTTTTTGATATAGGTGCAGTAACTATTTGGTAGAGATGTACTATTTGATCTAGATGTAATAAATATTTGATATAAATGTACTAACTATTTGAAAGAGATGTAGTAACTATTTGATATAGATGAAGCAACGTTGTGATATAGATGTAGTAACTATTTGATAGAGATGTTGTAACTATTTGTAAGAGATGCAAAAACTATTTTATATAGATGTAGTAACTATTTGATATAGTTGTAGTATTTATTTGATATAGATGTAGTAACTATTTGATATAGATGTAGTACTATTTGATATGGATGCGGTAGTTATTTGTTATAAATGCGATAATCATTTGATATAGATGTAGTAACTATTTGATATAGATGAGGTAACTATTTGATATAGATGCAGTAATTATTTGATATAGATGTAATAACTATTTGATATAGATGTTGTAAGTATTTGATATAAATGCAAGTAACTTTTTGATTGAGATGTAGTAATTTTTTGATATAGATGTTCTCCTGCCAATCTCTAGTGAAACATTAATATTCTTTCTAAAGAAATGTCATATTTGTATTAAGATAAAAGTGCCTTTTTAATAGTATGTTCCACCAAGTTACAGCGCTTCTTGTGGAGAAACAATGTTGAGGTCACACGATGTGATCCGAAACTCCCATGGATTGAGCTCCCTTGTCAGAGGTCGTGCGACGGCAGGCTCGTTTGACCCATGCCATGGGGATCGCGCTCCCCGGTCAAGGGTCGAGAGAGGGGGCTCACCTGACCAGCGAAAAAGGATCGAGCTCCATCATTACCGTGTAGGATGAAAAGACATTTTAATGACATCAATGGAAACTTTCTTCGTTTAAAACAATTTCAAAACATTGCCAGAGAACTAGAAACTTGAAGCATTAAAAATATGTCTTGTCTACAAGACTCTCAAAACAATAAAAATATTTGTTTTTTTCTGGGAAATAAGTTAATTTTAAAATTTCTTTTCTTTTTTAAAAATTTCTTGGGGTAAATAATGAGAAATTAGATAACAAACAACCAGTTTTTGAAATCCTAAACTAAAAAATATGTTTTGTTTATTTAAATACATAAAAATTTCATTCAAAAGTAAGTTTTGATTATGTAAATTTATATATTCCTATTTACATTTTAGATAATGGAACAATATGTTTTAAGATAAAAAATGTTTGGAATTGCAAAATAAAATTCGTGTTTTAAATTTAGTATATTCATTGTTAATAATTAATGTTTCTGTCATAACCGTCTATTATTATTCAATGTTTATACGTTGTTTTTTTTTTAATTCAGCCCATTCTTCAACTTCATGCCTTTTCAAGGGAAACTATCACTTTCGTTTTAGTTACACTTTATCAGCTATACTTGAGGCATATTTGAATAATAATTTTCTGATTTTGTTAGTTAATATAAATTTAAAAAAGAAAAAAAAATAGTGAATACGTTTTAAGTCATACAACTTAAAGTGTTTTATTGATTCCTATAAATTATTTGCTTTTTCTTATACTGTGCATTTCTCAATGAATAAAAAATATAATTAAAAAAAAAAAAGGGTATGGTGAGGGGGCTCACCGGCCACCGGTCGCGCTCCCCGGCCAAGCGTCTGGTGAGCTGGCGCTCACCTGCCCCGTGCCCGGCCACCGGTCGCGCTCCCCGGCCAAGCGTCTGGTGAGCTGGCGCTCACCTGCCCCGTGCCCGGCCACCGGTCGCGCTCCCCGGCCAAGCGTCTGGTGAGCTGGCGCTCACCTGCCCCGTGCCCGGCCACCGGTCGCGCTCCCCGGCCAAGCGTCTGGTGAGCTGGCGCTCACCTGCCCCGTGCCCGGCCACCGGTCGCGCTCCCCGGCCAAGCGTCTGGTGAGCTGGCGCTCACCTGCCCCGTGCCCGGCCACCGGTCGCGCTCCCCGGCCAAGCGTCTGGTGAGCTGGCGCTCACCTGCCCCGTGCCCGGCCACCGGTCGCGCTCCCCGGCCAAGCGTCTGGTGAGCTGGCGCTCACCTGCCCCGTGCCCGGCCACCGGTCGCGCTCCCCGGCCAAGACTATCTCCCTACAGCTATTTGCATTGGTTGATTTGTTGAGGAGAAGTTGCTAATTTCTTATGCTCAATAGTGCATTGTCAGTGTTGTTGAACACATTATTATAACATTTTGAATTGTGCAGGCCTGGTCTAGATTGTCTAGTCATTCAATTTTTAGTAGTCGCAAAAGAATTTTGCACAAAGAAAAAAACACCTCTTGAAAATAGTAAGAATTCTCAAATGTCTTATTTTGTAAACTTTTCAATTTGAAATTACGCCTGCAATTCAAGAAAGGGAGATAACATTGTAGAATTAAAAACGATACAATATTATCAAGGGTTTGCGGCCTTTAATTTATCAGTCGATATTTTGATAACGGATGTAGTACTTGTTAAGGTGTTTCTAGTGTAAGTGTTTAGTTCTTGTGACTGTCGCATAGGAAGTGAAGAGGGTGCCTCCCCCACCCTCGGACGTCACTTATGATGGGGTGAATGAATTTCCCTTGTAGCCACTTTTAAAAGTAAATGTTCTGTATTTGCTAGAAATATGTCCATTATAAACCTATCTTCTCAAACACCACATTGATCTAACTCTAATACTATAGGCTTGGTATGTACGGAGTCGGCTGAAACTCTGACACTATAGATTTGTTATGTACGACTAAACTTTGTAGAAAAGCATGGCCTCTCAATGGGTCTGTTTTCTACAGTGGTCAGTCTCTCATACTTGGTGGCATCTGGTGTTTTGAAATCCTCTTACTAACCATTCTTGAGTCTCGTGTTTTCACAGAATGAAATTTATATACGTGAGCACGTGTATTAAGATCATACCTAGGACTCAGCACAGGTATTCAGGTCACATCTAGGAAAAACCACAGGTATTCAGGTCACATCTTGGACCGACCAAAGGTATTCAGGTCTCACCCAGGACCAACCATGGTCATTCAGGCCACACCTAGGACCATGTCAACTCGATATTCGAAGTTTTACTCTTCACATACTCCATTTTTTTTTAAAATGTTTCCTCGCAGACTTAAGTTGTTTCAAACACTGATGCCATGCCAGCTAAAAATTTCTTCAGTTTTTAAAAAGTCAACATCAGGTTATCAGCGGTTAAATTCAACAAGTTATTTTTTGAAAAATTTAAACTCATTAAAAAGCAATCAAAATTTGACTACACTAAAATTAGGCTGGAAAAATTCAAAATATCATTAATTTAACAATTCCTTTTAATTTGAGTTTATGATGATAGTAGAATGTTTATCGACATATTTTTGATAAATCGAAAAAAATTGTTATTTGATTATTTAGATTATTTTTTGGTGGAAGTTGTCAATTAAAAGAAAAAATAAAATAGTCGTCAATTTGAATTATCATTAGTTAGTTGTTTATATACTTTCCAAAAGCTTTTTCGTTTTTTGTTCAATTTTTTTTTGTCTTAAAAAAAATCTCGTTTGGCTGGTTTTATTAGCACCATAAAAAATTCAGGCATTACCGGCTAAATTTGATTACAACGTTTGAGTCTTTCATTTATTGGCTTAAACTTTTAAAAATGAAAATAGCATGAGGTGTTTCCCACGAAACAAAATTTGAAGAGTTGATTTAAAGAGTTTAGAATGGAGAGTATGATTTTACGTGTATAATTTGAAGAGTATGATTTAAAGAGTACGATTTTGAGAGTAAGATTTGAAAAGGCCTTTGCCAAGATATTTATTTAAAATCGTAAAATACGTTCTACACACACACACAAATAAGGAAACAAAACTACAATAATTAAAAGGCTAACTAATTTAACAAAACGCATTTTAAAAAAAATATACGAATTGTTTTGAAACGGAAATGATTTTTTTTTAAATATAGTGGAACTTTGTTATTTGGAAAATAATTCTGTTGACATCTTACGTCGCTTTGTTCCAATAAATTATCTAAGGTGACTCCTTTAAGATATTCGTATCATAGCTATAAGCCTTCTAGAACAAATCTATACTCCACCCCCGATTGTGACGGGATATGCTTATCTGAGGTCGTAAATTGCATAAAGAAAGTAACAAGTTTTGTCGGCCGTCTGAAATGAGTTGCTATCCAAGGCTTAACAAGTCCCATCCACCAGTGGTGCTGGTAGGGTTGGCCTTAGGTACAGGCAAAGCAGGCAACTGCCTAGAGCACCAAATTCAAAGGGCGTCATTTTGACCATAAACAATGTTTTAAAAACACAAGTGGTGGAAAAGTTGTAAATTATATGAAGGATTAATTATTTTGTAGATCAACACTTTCGGTGGTCTATTATTGCGATGGACCAACTCTTGCGGTGACAGGCCTGTTTTGCTGTTGACCAACTCTTGCGGTGACAGGCCTGTTTTGCTGTTGACCAAATCTTGTGGTGACAGGTCTATTATTTTGTCGATCAACTCTTAAGGTGACAGGACTCTTATGTTGTCGAACAACTCTTGCAGTGATAGGTCAATTGTTATTTCGATGAATTAGTGCGAGGACCGGTTAATTCCTTTTATAATCAACGTGTCTGGAGGGTATAACACCAAATATATTTTTAAATGTAATAATGGGATATCCCAAAAACAAAATTTGTTTAAAATGTGTAACATTTTGAAAATATTTTCGGCAATTATTGAAAGTAACTTTAGCTTAAGGCTTAGCAATTATTCACTAACATTAGAAGCTTGAATTGGGAGACCAATGGTTTAAACCTTTCAAATATTTGAGTTTTTAAGTGCTTGATCTAATTTGAAGAAAAGGCTATTTTCATGAACTGTTCGCTCACTGTAAATATACAATTTTAGGTCGGATTTTGTCTTTCAAAAATATTTCAATCTCAGCTCTCATTAAAAGAAAAGTTGGGTAGAGGAACCATCGCATAACTGAGTCTTAATCTGAAAGGAGTGTGGAAAGGTAAGTCACGATATTCCTTTTGTATTTTTGTTTTCCGAGAAAATTTGAAAAAATCAAATGTTCGATTTGGCAGTAACCATTGATATAAACTTAAAGTGCATTCAATTCTGCACATTTATGTGTGATCATTTTAAATTTAGGGCTCAACACTGTTTGAAATATAATTTTGTTAGGTAGAAGAGAAGATATCCACTGAATATATGTCTACTGTAAGTTGGAGGATGTCTCCGCTAAATATATGTCTAAGTAATTTTGAGGCGGTCTTCACTAAGTCTATATGTTAACTGTAAGTTGGAGGAGGTCTCCACTAAAAATATGTCTACTGTAATTTTGAGAAGGGATCTTCAAATCAGTATCTATTGTAAATTTCAGGACATGTTATTTAATCGATCCCTTAGTCAAGAAAATCTCTACTCAATTTGACAATGACTTCAGCAAAATTCTTGAGGGTCTTACAATTCGCTAAACCCATAGTCTCCTCAATTCCTTGGTTTCTCTACCAACTGTCTCTTTATCCCTAACTCTCGCTCTCTTTCTCTACCAACTGTCTCTTTATCCCTAACTCTCGCCCTCTTTCTCTACCAACTGTCTCTTTATCCCTAACTCTCGCTCTCTTTCTCTACCAACTGTCTCTTTATCCCTAACTCTCGCTCTCTTTCTCTACCAACTGTCTCTTTATCCCTATTTCTCGCTCTCTTTCTCTACCCCATATTTGTGTCTCCACCCTTACCCTCTTTCTCTACCCCAATTTTGTGTCTCTACCCTTACTCTCTTTCTCTACCGCAGGTCATTTTTTTTCTCTACCGCAACTCTCTTTTTTTCACCCCAGTTCTTCTTTTTTTTCTTTCAACAACACAAAACTTATAATATAAGCTCTGTTTTCCTTCCTCATCAGAGAAGAAGTCTGTTCAATATAATAACTTCCAAATGATTAGTTTAAATGTCCAGTTATTACCAGTTTTTTGTAGTTTTTGTTGTTTACATCACAGCGTTATCCTTAATGTGCTAAGTGATAAGTGAAACGTCATGCCCCTTCTACTTGCAAGAACACGTAGTTCTTTCTTTCCCCTTTTTATGCATTTAAAATCTACCCAAAAGAATCTAAAATATTCTATCAAGAACCCATATTTTTCACTTTACATTAGGATTTTAAAATATGTTGATAAATTATTATTAAACTAAATTGTTTCATACCATTTTAAGTTCAAAAAATATTTATTTCATCTTTTAGATAAACTTATTTTTCAGCGTTACAATTAGTAAAGATTGCAACCATGTTTTCTAAAAAACCAACTAGTTTTCCTCTATCTTGTAGCTATTATTTTGTTGTATTTTTTAATTATAAATAAACATCCATATAATCTACAAGTGTAAGCTGACAAAAGTCTAAGCCTGTGATAACTCCAGAATGCAACTTCATATAGTTGAACGTTGTTCTAGTTGTTTTTAGATATGCTACGTCAGACCAAAATAGACGCATGTATTCATAGGTTTAAAATTTTAGATTCAGCTAATAGAAACTTATAACCCTCTAAGGAAGTAGAGTTTTATAATACAATTGTAAAAAAAAATATTTGTAAAAACCTGACTAAATGCAGAAGGGAAAATAGTTTAACTCAAAAGTTGTTTAATGACAATACTTTTTAACTCCTCATCCATTCTAAAAGCCAAAACTTTTGAGGCATTTTTTTTCGCTTTCATTATAGGCCTAAAAAAATGATAGCTGAACATAATATCCTGTTGTGTTTCTTGAAGAAAGTTTAGAGTGATTATTTTTTCCTTTTCATTAACAAGCAAATGTAATCCGAGGGAAGTATTTGATTTTAAACCACACACACACACACAGAAGATTAGATTTGTTTCCTTTGAACCATTTTCATGGAACTGATGAGTTCACAGGCGCTCAACGATAACGCCAAGAGTAAACAGAATCTTATCAGTACATGGCCAGAACTCGCATATATCCGATTGTCACTGTCTAGTTTGTGGGGAAGTCTTCTGAACCTGTCCTTGACTGACGTGGACCGCAAATTTGATGTTTGGCTTAAGTATTTACAAGGAGATACATGATGGCGAGGCCATTTCTGATCACACCTGTCATAAAAGTCAAGGTATTCTGGACTTTGGCAATTGTTTTAATCAGCTGGTCAGCACTATGTCGAGGTAGTACTTTACTTAAGGTGACAATTCCATTTAAATTACAACAGTTGTTTCAGCAATTAGAATAGTCAACACGAAATATGTGCCACACATTTTAACTTTTTCTTGTTTTGCTTCGTGCTTACTTCAATCGAAATTCGTTAAGTAAAATAATCATTCTTATATCTAACTTAACAATCAAATAATACTTCGTATTGTAACTGATCGTTTTTATACCAGACACTTGGTGTGAATCCCTCTGTCTGAAGAGACTTTTACAATGTGACAGCTCGATGGATGGGGAATGGTTATGATGAATTTCATCATTCTTAGCCCAAGCACACAAGAAGTTAGCTGACACTTTCCGTTGTGCTTTTGCAGCGCCGTGCACATAAGAACGTCGCCAACTTTGTGTATCTTCTTAACGTGTCCATGTTCTTTTAGTGTTAACCAGCAATTCTTAAAGTGCGTGGTACCACCCAAATGGAGTGAGGGTGGGGGTTAGGGTAGTCCATAGTGTGGGGGGGGGGCTGAAGGGCTTGGGAAATTTAAGGAGAAGCTGCAACCCCAAAAATAGGCCCCTGGAATCGTTTAACAAATTTTAAATTTAAAAAAAAAAAACTTGAAAAAGATGATACATTGGTTTGAATAGTTATATAGGCATCAATTTAAATTGCAAATTGGTCAGAAAAATATCAATGTACCAAATATCAATGTAACAAATACCAATGTAATAAAAGTTTAATAAAAAACAATGTAACAAATATCAATGTAATTAATACCAACGTAACTAATATCATTGAAACAAAATTAAATATAAATGTAACAAATATCAATGTAACTAATATCAATAATTACAAAAAATCCAAGTAACAAACAACAATTCAATCAACAAGTCTTGAGAGTTCAAAATCGTGTAACATACGCATCTTTCGATTCAACAACATATTTCCAAACATTACAGACACCATTAGACTATTGATTCAACTTAAAAAGGATAATCCACTATACAAAAAGAAAAATCACGTAAATGAGACATTACATTTTGTGTAAACTAAAAATTATATTTTAAATTTTAATTACGGTTTGACAAAATTCACATTTAAAAATATTTGAGAAATATTGAGAAAAAAACGTCAATTATTAGAGAGTTGGAACAACAACATCCCAGAGAGATTTAACGAAAATATCTGAGACAGATGTAACGAAAATATCCGAGACAGATGAAACATCACATCATGGAAACTTTATAAATGGATGTAATAATCACATATTCCTATGGAAGAGAAACATCATAGACAGAGGTAAAAAAACACACCTTAGACTGTAGACAAAAGTAGGAAAAACATCCCAGACTGTAGAAAGAAGTAACAATAACATCATTGACCGATGTAAACACCAAACCTTAGACTGATGTGATAACCACACAGACAGATGAAACGAAAACATCCAAGACATATGTAAAAAAGGACGTCCTAGACAGAGGCTAGGCAGATGTAACTCACAGAGAGATGTAATAAACACATCCGAGACGAATGTTGCAGACAAATCCTTGACTGATGTAAAAACACATTAAAGACGAATGTTACAATCACATTCTAGACAGATATGACAAACAATCTAAGACAGATGTAACAGACCTATCCCGGACAGATTTAACAAACACATCCTAGACAGATGTAACAAACACATCCTTGACATATGTAACAATCACATCCTAGACAGATGTAACAAACACTTCCTAGGCAGATGGAATAAAAACTTCCTTGACACATGTAACAAACACAATAGGACAGATGTTGCAAACACATCCTTCACAGATGTAACCACAACATCATAGACAGATATTACAAAAACATCCTTGAGAAATGTAACAGCAAAGTCATAGGCAGATGAAACAACCACACACTAGAAAGATCAACAACCACTACTAGGAGAGATATAACAACCACAACCTAGGCATAGACAACAGACAAACACATCCTAGACGGATGCAACAAACACATCCTAGACTAATGTAACAACCACATCCTAGACATTTGTAACAGCCACATCCTTGACAGTTATAACCACCAACATCCTAGAAAAATTAACAGCCAACATCCTAGACAGATGTAAAACCACACTCTAGGGTGATATAAAAAGACAACAACATAGTTTTGAAACATGTAACAAGCCCACCCTAGACAGACATAGCAACAACAAAAAACTCAGAGAATGTATAGACACATTGTTTCAATATGTAAAAGAATATATAGTTTTGACTATGCTACGATTGCCAAGCACATTCCGCCGAGCTGTTATGAAACCCACAGCTTTCAGTGAAATATTTGCAATACTACTTATCTTCTCAAAGATTGATTTGCGTTAAATACTTTTATAGCGCCTGTATCCATGCTAATTTAACACGCCCACAGCGCTGGGATGTCCTAAAATCTCTAACAAGAAAAACATTGTTTAAAAGTTTCTTCAATGACTTTTTATCATTTTCTATGTCCCTCAAAGATTGGGGCAACCTGTTCCAATCTTTAGGTTCCAGACTCTGCATATATCTGCTGAGTTGTGGTTTTGTTTTATCTACTCTTCTTAGAGGATGTGGTCTTTGTTGACTGTTTGTGTGGGAATGATATGTGGACTCGGTGAGTGTGGAAGGGGTGTGGGTGATCGGTTGGGATGATTAAACGGCCTGTGTGTCGAAGGAGTGTGTAGGCGTGGTGTAGGCGATGGAATCTTCACTTGGCTTTGTCTCTATGAGCGTGGTGTGTGTGGACGGAATCTTCCTAGAGCTTAGTGTCTATGTGCGGGGTGTGTGTGGACGGAATCTTCATTTGGCTTTGTGTCTATGGGCGTAGTGTGTGTGTACGGAATCTTCATTTGGCTTTCTGTCTCTGGGCGGGGTGTGTGTGGACGGAATCTTCATTTGGCTTTGTGTCTATGGTCATGGTGTGTGTGTACGGAATCTTCATTTGGCTTTCTGTCTATGGGCGGGGTGTGTGTGGACGGAATCTTCATTTGGCTTTGTGTCTATGGTCATGGAGTGTGTGGACATAATGTTCATTGGGCTTTGTGTCTATGGGCATGGAGTGTGTGGACGGAATCTTCATTGGGCTTTGTGTCTCTGGGCGTGGTGTATGTGGAGGGAATCTTCATTTGGCTTTGTGTCTATGGGCTATAGCCGTGATAGTAAAATGAATGGGGCTAGGTGTGTATTAGTGCTATAGCCCTGAGAGCGAATGGTATAGGGCAATGTGTGTCTTAGTGATATAGCCGTTATAGCGAAATGTATAGGGCTAGGTGTGTGTTAGTGCTATAGCCCTGATATTGAAATGTATAGGGCTAGGTGTGTGTTAGTACTATAGCCTTGATAGTGAAATGTATAGGGCTAGTGTGTATTAGTGCTTTAGCCGTGATAGTGAAATGTATGGGGCTCGGTGTGTGTTAGTGCTATAGCCCTGATAGCGAAATGGATAGGGCAATGTGTGTTAGTGCTATTGTCTTAAAGCGAAATTTATGGGGCTAGGTGTGTTAGTGCTATAGCCCTGATAGTGAAATGTATAGGGCTAGGTGTGTGTTAGTGCTATAGCATTAATAGCGTAAAGTAACGGGCTAGGTGTGTGTTAGTGCTATTGTCTTAACGCAAAATTTATGGGGCAAGGTGTGTGTTAGTGCTATAGCATTAATAGCATAATGTAACGGGTTAGTTGTGTGTTAGTGCTATTGTCTTAAAGCGAAATTTATGGGGCTAGGTGTGTGTTTGTGCAATAGCCGTGATAGCGAAATGATAGGGCTAGGTGTGTGTTAGTGCTAATCCCTTTATAACAAAATGTATAGGGCTAGTTGTGTGTTGGTTCTTTAGCCGTGATAGCGAAATGTATGGGGCTAGGTGTGTTTTTGGGCAGTGTTACAAAGTCCGGCATTTGTGTCATCGTAAATATGTAGTGCTTGATGTGTATTAGTGCTATAGCCCTGATAGCGAAATGTATAGGGCTAGGTGCATGTTAGTGCTATAGCCGTGAAATCAAAATGTATAGGGCTAGTTGTATGTTAGTGCTATAGCCGTGAAATCAAAATGTATAGGGCTAGTTGTATGTTAGTGCTATAGCCGTGAAATTAAAATGTATAGGGCTAGTTGTATGTTAGTGCTATAGTTGTGAAATCAAAATGTATAGGGCTAGGTGCATTAGTGCTATAGCCGTGAAATCAAAATGTATAGGGCTAGGTGTGTGTTAGTGCTATAACAATGATAGCGAAATGTACAGGGCTAGGTGTGTTTTAATCCTATAGCCGTGATATGGAAATGTATAGGGCTAGGTGTGTGTTAGTGCTATAGCCATGATAGCGAATTGTACAGGGCTAGGTGTGTGTTAGTGCTATAGCCTTGATAGCAAAATGTATAGGGCTGGGCGTGTGTTAGTGCTATAGACCTGATAGCGAAATGTATAGGCCTAGTGTGTATTAGTGCTTTAGCCGTGATAGTGAAATGTATGGGGCTCGGTGTGTGTTAGTGCTATAGCCCTGATAGCGAAATGGATAGGGCAATGTGTGTTAGTGCTATTGTCTTAAAGCGAAATTTATGGGGCTAGGTGTGTTAGTGCTATAGCCCTGATAGTGAAATGTATAGGGCTAGGTGTGTGTTAGTGCTATAGCAATGATAGCGAAATGTACAGGGCTAGGTGTGTGTTAGTGCTATAGCCTTGATAGCAAAATGTATAGGGCTGGGCGTGTGTTAGTGCTATAGACCTGATAGCGAAATGTATAGGCCTAGTGTGTATTAGTGCTTTAGCCGTGATAGTGAAATGTATGGGGCTCGGTGTGTGTTAGTGCTATAGCCCTGATAGCGAAATGGATAGGGCAATGTGTGTTAGTGCTATTGTCTTAAAGCGAAATTTATGGGGCTAGGTGTGTGTTAGTGCAATAGCCGTGATAGCGAAATGATAGGGCTAGGTGTGTGTTAGTGCTAATCCCTTTATAACAAAATGTATAGGGCTAGTTGTGTGTTGGTTCTTTAGCCGTGATAGCGAAATGTATGGGGCTAGGTGTGTTTTTGGGCAGTGTTACAAAGTCCTGCATTTGTGTCATCGTAAATATGTAGTGCTTGATGTGTATTAGTGCTATAGCCCTGATAGCGAAATGTATAGGGCTAGGTGCATGTTAGTGCTATAGCCGTGAAATCAAAATGTATAGGGCTAGTTGTATGTTAGTGCTATAGCCGTGAAATCAAAATGTATAGGGCTAGTTGTATGTTAGTGCTATAGCCGTGAAATTAAAATGTATAGGGCTAGTTGTATGTTAGTGCTATAGTTGTGAAATCAAAATGTATAGGGCTAGGTGCATTAGTGCTATAGCCGTGAAATCAAAATGTATAGGGCTAGGTGTGTGTTAGTGCTATAGCCCCGCTCAAGAAATGTATAGGGCTAGGTGTGTGTTAGTTCTATAGCCCCGATCAAGAAATGTATAGGGCTAGGTGTGTGTTAGTGCTATAGCCCCGCTCAAGAAATGTATAAGGCTAGGTGTGTGTTAGTGCTATAGCCCCGCTCAAGAAATGTATAGGGCTAGTGTGTGTTAGTGCTATAGCCCCGCTCAAGAAATATATAGGGCTTGCTGTGTGTTAGTACTATAGCCATGATAGTGAAATGTTAGGGCTAGGTGACTGTTATTGCTATGGCCTCAATAGCAAAATGTTAGGGCTAGGTGTGTTTTAGTACAATACCCCTTATAGCAAAATGTATAGTGCTAGGTGTGTGTTAGTGCTATAACCATGATAGCGAAATGTATTGCGCTAGGTGTGTGTTAGTGCTATAGCCCCGCTCAAGAAATGTATAGGGCTAGGTGTGTGTTAGCCTTGATTGCGAAATATATAGGGCTAGCTATGTGTTAGTGCTATAGCCCCGATAGCGAAATTTATAGGGAAAGGTGAGTGTTAGTGCTATTTCCTTAATAGCGAAAAATATAGGGCTATGTGTGTGTTAGTGTTAAAGCCCTGATAGCGATATGTAAAGGGCTAGTTGTGTGTTAGTTTAATAGCCGTGATTGCGAAATGTATAGGGCTAGGTGTGTGTTAGTGCTATAGAACTGATAGCGAAATGTATTGAGCTAGGTGTGTGTTAGTGCTATTTCCTTAATAGCGAAATGGATGGGCTAGGTGTGTGTTAGTGCTATTGCCTTAATAGCGAAATTTATGGGGCTAGGTGTGTGTTAGTACTATAGCCATAATTGCTAAATGTATAGCTCTAGATGTGTGTTAGTTCTATAGTACTGATAGCGAAATGTAAAGTCCTAGGTGTGTGATAGTGCTATAGTATTAATAACGAAATGTATATGGCTAGGTGTGTGTTAGTGCTATAGCCTTAATAGCGAAATGTAAAGGGCTAGGTGTTTGTTAGTGCAATTTCCATAATAGCGAAATGGATGGGGCTAGATGCGTGTTAGTGCTATTGACTTAATAGAGAAATGTATAGGGCTAGGCGTGTGTTAGTGCTATATCCCTGATAGCGAAATGTATATGGCTAGGTGTCTGTTAGTGCTATTTCCTTAATAGTTAAATGTATGGGGCTAGCTGTGTGTTAGTGTTATAGCACTGAGAGCAAAATTTATAGATCTCGGTTTGTATTAGTGCTATAGCCCTGATAGCAAAATGTATAGGGCTAAGTGTGTGTTAGTGCTAAAGCCTTAATAGCGAAATGTATAGGGCTTTGTGTGTTTTAGTGCTATAGCCCTGATTTTGAAATGTATAGGGCTATGTGTGTGTTAGTGCTATAGCCCTGATAGCGAAATGTATAGGGCTATGTGTGTGTTAGTGCTATATCCATGATAGCGAAATGTATGGTGCTAGGTGTGTGTTTTGCAATAGCCCTGATAGCGAAATTTATAGGGCTAGTTTTGTGTTTGTGCTATAGCCTTGATAGTAAAATGTATAGCACCTTGTGGTTGTTAGTGCTCTAGCCTTAATAGAGAAATGTATGAGGCTATGTGTTTGTTAGTGCTACAGCCTACAAAGCGAAATGTTTTTTTTTTATTTTTGGACTGGTTAACTTTTTTATTTGTGGACTCACTAACAATTTTATTTGTGGACTGGTTAACTGTTTTATTTGTGCACTGTTTTATTGTTTTATTTTTGGAATGGTTAACTGTTTTATTTGTGATTTGTTTTTTTTTGTTTTTTGTTTTTTGTGGACTAGTTAACTGTTTTATTTGTGGACTCACTAACAATTTTATTTTTGGACTGGTGAACTGTTTTATTTAGAGTTCCTAAAGGATCGGTCCTTGGGCTGGTCCTTTTCATCCTCTACACAAAATCTCTATCATCTCTCATTAGCAACCACTCAGTTTCCAGTCAATCCTTTGCTGATGAAACTCAAATCAGTGACTCTTGCTTTCCTGATCAACTTGATGCCACAATCCTTCGCATACAGGAGTGCGTGGACGATGTAAAGCGTTGTATGACTTGCAACAAACTGAAGCTAAATTATGATAAAACAGAAATCCTTCTCATCCACTCTCAAAACAAACATCTCCTGCAATCCGCTCCTTCTTCTATATCTATTGATACTCTGACATCACACTCTCTTCCTCTGCCAGAAACCTTGGAGTCACCCTTACAGACACCCTCTCCATGGACAAACATGTCATGAATATAGGTAGATCAGCATATAACGAAATTAGAAAAATAAGCACAATTAGACACCTCCTCTCCTTTGATGCCACAAAAACTCTCGTCTCTTCACTCATTC
>CAXITT010000860.1:244507-274904 GCA_964033795.1 Lymnaea stagnalis
TGTTTTATTTGTTGACTGGTTAACTGTTTTTTTTTGGGACTGGTTAACTGTTTTATATGTGCACTGGTTTATTGTTTTATTTTTTGAATGAGTTACTGTTTTATTTGTGGACTTGTTAACTGTTTTAAATGTCAACTTGTTAACTGTTTTATTTGTGGACAGGTTAACTGTTTTTTTTGTTGACTGGTTAACTGTTTTATTTGTGGACTGGTTAACTGTTTTGTTTGTGGATTGGATAACTGTTTTATTTGTTGACTGGCTTACTGTTTTTTTTGTTGACTGGTTAACTGTTTTATTTGTTGACTGGCTAACTGTTTTATTTTAGGACTGGTTTATTGTTTTATTTGTGGACTGGTTAACAGTTTTAAATGTTGACTGGTTAACTGTTTTATATGTAGACAGGTAAACTGTTTTATTTAAGGACTGGTTTATTGTTTTATTTGTGGACTGGTTAACAGTTTTAAATGTCGACTGGCTAACTGTTTTATTTGTTGACTGGTTAACTGTTTTAAATGTTGACTCGCTAAATGTTTTATTTGTGGACTGGTTAACTGTTTTATTTGTGGACTGGTTAATTGTTTTATTTGTGGACAGGTGAACTGTTTTATTTGTTGAATGGTTAACAGTTTTATTTGTTGACTGTTAACTGTTTTGTTTTTGACTGGTTAACTGTTTTATTTGTGGACTTGTTAACTGTTTTATTTGTGGACAGGTTAACTGTTTTATTTGTTGACTGGTTAACTTTTTTATTTGTGGACTGTTTAACTGTTTTATTTGTGGACAGGTTAACTGTTTTTATTGTGGACTGGTTAACTGTTTTATTTGTTGACTGGGTAACTGTTTTATTTGTGGACTGGTTAACTATTTTAATTGCGGCTAGTTAACCTTTAAATCTGAGACCTACGTAATATTTGGTTTTAGTGTTGCAGGTTTTGAAAGCCGTTCGTTCGTATAGTCAGCAGTACATTTAACATAAAAAAATGATTGAATTTCTGAAATACTTTTACAACGCCATACAATAGATTTAATCTGAAAACTTACTTTCAGTATAGCCACCACCGTATCGTAATTAAACCACCATTAGAATAAACCACGGCCCTTATCCCTACAACTGTTTGATAACGAAATATTTTAAACTTACATTTCAATGTGATTGTGGGGGAAAAATACGTAATAAAATGATATACTTGAACTAAATTATGTTTTAGTTATTATTTGTTTTGCTTTTGCAAAAAAAAAAAGGGGGGGGGGAGAAGAGGGCATATTTATAAATTTCAAGAAAAAAAGTTTATCCTTTTTTTACTTAGAACATCAAGGTATCTAATTAACTCCAGCCCTATTAGTTCCAAACATACAAGTATTATTGTGATGCAGCTTCCTAGACACTAAAAATTTCTATTTTGATTGTTTTTTTTTAAAAACTTGATCATGTCGGAGAACTCGCTAGCATCGATTGATATCAAGCAAGGGTCCTTAAACATTATATACGGGGACCAATTCACCAGAGGCGTAGCTACATCGTTTGGCGCCCGGGAACAAGATTCATATTAAAGAACCTCCCTTACTTTTTTAAACTCTCAAACCCATTATTTTCATCAATAAAACTAATATGAAAGAACATTTTGGCGCCCCTAACTAGTCTGGCACCCCAGGGACATTTTTCCCCTTGCCTCTCCTAGTTACGCCTTTGCAGTTCACTGTACCTCGGGCACTGCCGGGGAGGGGCTATTTATCGTCTCAAAATAAGAATGATAATAAACTCCTTTCCACACTGCATGTATCTTATTTGCTGTGCTACAAAATAAGTTTGTTGTGTATACAATGGGAAACTATGAACCCTAACATTTAGACTAATGAAATGGTCAACGTCCGGTTCTATTATTTTTTGTCACTGCTGCCTGGAAATCCCGTAACAGGATGCTCAATTTAAGGACCGTCGATGGGCCGGATATGGCCCACGGTACTTAGTTTGATCACGCGGGGTTTGAGAGTCTTGAGTTAAAATGGAAGTGAAAACAAATTGACTTGAACGGTGGCATAGAGACCAACAAGGTATGCGGAAGCTTGAATTCAGAGACAGGGCGATGAGACCAGAACGTTTTTTTCAAGCCTCCACATACTTTGTTCGACTAAATCCTTAACAGTTTGAACGGAGTCCTTTATTTATTAACTTTAAAAGGGAGAGGGTGTGTAGGCTAAGAAACGTGATAACTGTTTGGAAGAAATATGGTGAGAAATTGTATTTTATTTTTACAATACAAACCACTGTTATCAACTACAAGTTAAACGTAATCCTTTGTTTCTCCTTAATAAAAATATTGGCTTGTCAACGACGTTCTCGTGGGAGTAGGGGTGGGCATTACAATTTACTTTTTTTTTTTAAACAAGGGCGGTAAGTGAATTATTAAAACTTAATTTTGTTAATTCATAGTTACTTCCTTTATATGCTTAGTGTAAAAAGTTAATTTTAGATAAAAAGATTTAACATGTCATCCATTACTTTTCACTTGAAATCAGCTGCACAAAATTAGTAATATTTTGAATTGTTTTGTGCTCCTCAGAGCAGAGAAAGGAAAAGTAGAATCACCTCCAATCCCTCTAATAGCCTCTACATGATTGAAGGGGGATTGGGGGGGGGGGGCTAGCCATTTTGCGAATTCACCGTCGACTACATCTTTGGCCATGCTTCCTGCATGCGAAGTGAAAAAAAAGATGATCACATAAAAATATAAAATTCATCACTTTTAAACACACAGAGAACAAATGTCACAATTTGTATTGATCCAGTCAGTTCCATTGTAATAAGACTGCATTCCAAAAATGAGGGTCGTTTAGAGGTAGCCTAGATAGCAATAAAAAAATATGATAGTTTTCTTTTCTTAAATTTCTTATCATCATTTGACACTATGCAACATCATCTTATGATAAAGAAACGTTCCTCGTTAGGCGTTAATTCAAATATTAAAGCTTGGATACTGAACTTTTTAACAAATCGACCACAATATGTCAAGGTAAATGACCAATTATCTCTAACCGAGTAAAAAGCACCTGGGCGCCACAAGGTTGCGTTCTTTCCTTGTCCTGTATTCAATATATACCAATGATATTCAGAACTCAAGCGAAACCTTTCCAATAATAACATTTGCTGATAATACAACCATCGTTTGTTTAATATCTGAGGAAGAAGGCTTATACCGCCATGTATTTACAAGCCTAATCAATTGTCGCAATGAAATGTTTCTCCAGCCGAATGTTCAAAAACAAAGGAAATTGTGGTTGATTTCCGGAGGTGGAAAACAAGATTGCAGAATTCAACATGAAAAAAAAATCAAAGCGTGGTGAAAGTAGAGGCATATAAGTACTTAGGTGTCAAAATTTATGATAACCTAACAAGGAATAAGCCCGACCAAATGCTGTAAAAGAAATTCAACCAAAGACGGTTTTACTTTAAAAAACTGTACAATTTCGGCGAAAATGAACAAGTGGTTAAATTATTCCAAAGTGCAATAATTGGAAGCAAATGTATATTCATAATGCAATCAAAAAACTTGTCCATTTGTTTTGATCAATAAAAGAATCTTATCTTATCTTATTTTTGCAAAGGGAGTGGTGTGGGGTGTCAGAATATTGTATAGTGACAGCGCCTGGCTTGAGGATGGGGTGTCAGAATATTGTATAGTGACAGAGCCTGGCTTGAGGATGGGGTGTCAGAATATTGTATAGTGACAGCGCCTGGCTTGAGGGACGTTTAAAAAAAAAAATTATTTACATTAACTTTTGCTCCGATGTTTTTCTTCGTGCGCCATTTTATAATCATTGGACGGCTAATTGACCGACTTCCCGTCAACCTATCGAGCTGCAACTTTCCACATACACTTGTTGCCGGTGACAACACATTCTCTTAAATGTTCAGACCTATCCCCCTTAAATCCCAAACTCACCAAAATAAGTTTTGTGTTTCTGTTTTCAAAAGAAAGGTAAATTATCATTTCCAATAATCCTTCCAAATATATAAATTTAAACAAAATATTGCTAGTTCGCTTTGTGCGGGAATATTTCCTTCTGTTTTTCTAAAATTCTTGATGTAGTGAATCTGCGATCTAAAAGCAAGGGGTCATTAATACATTTCAGATGCGTGAAATAAAAGATGTGTGGCTGCAAGTCTTGAAAAAGTGTGTTGGGAGGGGGGGGGGTGCACTAATTAGGATTTCTTTAAAGTGTATTACTTCAATACGTGTTTTATCAAATTTTCAGCCCCCTCCCACCCCCATTGCTGGTAAATGCATTTTATGAATGGATTGATAACATAAACATTTTTATTTGGGTTTTGTTTCATTACATTTTGAAAGAGCAAAAAAATAAGATTTATTTTAATCAAAAATGTTTTACGCCACCATCCTATTAAGAAAAATTATCCAAACACGCATTATATTAATAAACTCATAAGTATTTTTTATATTTTTATTTGTTAAATTAACTTTCTATATTTGTACATATCATTCAACGTGGGATATCATTTCTTTGAAAATATATTCACAACTGAAAGAAAAGTTCACTTCTTCACCTTTCACCTAAAGCCTTCGGAAAATAAATACATGCAACACACTTAAACATGTATTAAAACAGACTTATGCATGTCTTAAACCTTAGTTGTCGGACGTATGCATGTCTTAAACCTTAGTTGTACATGTCTTAAAACACACTTATATATGTCTCAAAGCAGACGTCTTAAAAATCGAAGTCTTTGAAGACGGGACAATAAAAAACAGCTTCAAATTTCAACCACCGAAATCGACCCTCGTTTACTCGTGATAACATCAGCCCAGGGGAAAAAAAAATCTTTCTATATGACAGCAGCATTTAAGGCTCGTTTCATCTTGGTATGGCAATAAATCCAAAAGAGAGCATGTACCTTTGTAACTAGTGGTCTGGCATGCAGTCGTCAGGTTGCAGAACACCGTTATTCTTCCAGCGATGTGACTGCAAAGCTTTAACTAAACATCGAAACGTTCTAAGGAGTAAAAAGAAACTAGGAACACGCAAAGTTAGCATAAAATCAAAAAGGAAAAGAAAGATAAAAACAAATTTATATTGACATAAATCACCGTTTTAACAAAAACGCTTAAAACTGTCATCACTGTTACGCTAATAGCCTTATGGCATATCTGCACAATATGCACATAATGTTAAAGCGCTAAAAGTTCACGATCTTGACAGCATGTGTGCGTTTGTGATTGGTGCATCCCACAAGCCACAACGTGTTTGGTCCCCGGAGGTTTGAAATGTGTATCTCGGTGGTGAAACAGTGTTCGTAGTGGACCAACATTTTCATTCGTAGTACCAGATGGTGTGGCAATTCAACGTCTTATTTTAAACACCGCATAAACCGACTAAGCGAGAACGCTAAGAACATAACACATACAAAACACACCCTTCACTGGAAGAACTATTTGAAGAAAAATGTTTTTGTAAAACTAAACACATTTTGGATGATACTTCCAACCCTCTTCATCACAGATACTTAGGATCGGACCGTTCGGGACGAATTCTTTTCATCAGGGCGAGGACTGAAAGATATAGAAAATCTTTTCTTCCCCAATCTGTACGAATTTACCAGCGTGCTCCCCCTGAAGTCAAAAATCTTAATGAGAACTAATAAGTCCCTGATATGGCTAAGAGAACTCACGGAATGGCTGCTAGTGAAACAATTTATTACAAATGTCTTGTTTGAAATAGTTGTTTGTATGTGCTTAAAATGTCAATGTAATCATAAAACATTTCTATTTGTTTGGATAAATAAAGAATCTAATCTCATCTGATGTCCCTCCGTCTATATCTAAATTTGATCTACCATGGAAATGCTGGCGGGTGATATCCTGAACCGAAAAACCCTGTGTGAAACTTGAGTGGCATTATGGAGTAACAGGAAAACTAGTCAGGATCCTTGAGACGTCGGTAAATTCGTACAGATTGGGGAACAAAAGAATTGTTTTCTATTCCATTGCTCGTCGACTGGTGGAAACAATTCGTACAGATTGGGGAACAAAAAAATTGTTTTCTATTCCATTACTCGTCGACTGGTGGAAACAATTCGTACAGATTGGGGAACAAAAGAATTGTTTTCTATTCCAGTGCTCGCCGACTGGTGGAAACAATTCGTACAGATTGAGGAACAAAAGAATTGTTTTCTATTCCATTGCTCGTCGACTGGTGGAAACAATTCGTACAGATTGGTGAACAAAAGAATTGTTTTCTATTCCATTGCTCGTCGACTGGTGGAAACAATTCGTACATATTGGGGAACAAAAGATTTGTTTTCTATTCCATTGCTCGCTGACTGGTGGAAACAATTAGTACAGATTGGGGAAAAAAAGAATTGTTTTCTATTCCATTGCTCGTCGACTGGTGGAAACAATTCGTACAGATTGGGGAACAAAAGAATTGTTTTCTTTTCCATTACTCGTCGACTGGTGAAAACAATTCATACAGATTGGGGAACAAAAGAATTGTTTTCTATTACATTACTCGCCGACTGGTGGAAACAATTCGTACAGATTGGGGAACAAAATAATTGTTTTCTATTCCATTACTCATCGACTGGTGGAAACAATTCGTACAGATTGGGGAACAAAATAATTGTTTTCTATTCCATTGCTCGTCGACTGGTGGAAACAATTCGTACAGATTGGGGAACAAAATAATAGTTTTCTATTCCATTGCTCGTCGACTGGTGGAAACAATTCGTACAAATTGGGGAAAAAAAGAATTGTTTTCTATTCCATTACTCGTCGACTAGTGGAAACAATTCGTACAGATTGGGGAACAAAAGAATTGTTTTCTATTCCATTGCTCGTCGACTGGTGGAAACAATTCGTACAGATTGGGGAACAAAATAATTGTTTTCTATTCCATTGCTCGCCGACTGGTGGAAATAATTCGTACAGATTGGGGAACAAAATAATTGGTTTCTATTCCATTGCTCGCGACTGGTGGAAACAATTCGTAGAGATTGGGGAACAAAAGGATTGTTTTCTATTCCATTGCTCGCCGACTGGTGGAAACAATTCGTACAGATTGGGGAACAAAAGAATGGTTTTCTATTCCATTGCTCGCCGACTGGTGGAAACAATTCGTACAGATTGGGGAAAAAAAGAATGGTTTTCTATTCCATTGCGCACCGACTGGTGGAAAAAATTCGTACAGATTGGGGAACAAAAGAATTGTTTTCTATTCCATTGCTCGTCGACTGGTGGAAACATATCGTACAGATTGGGGAACAAAAAAATTGTTTTCTATTCCATTGCTCGTCGACTGGTGGAAACAATTCGTACAGATTGGGGAACAAAAGAAGTGTTTTCTATTCCATTGCTCGCCGACTGGTGGAAACAATTCGTACAGATTGGGGAACAAAAGAATTGTTTTCTATTCCATTGCTCGTCGACTGGTGGAAACAATTCGTACAGATTGGGGAACAAAAGAATTGTTTTCTATTCCATTGCTCGTCGACAGGTGGAAACAATTCGCACAGATTGGGGAACAAAGGAATTGTTTTCTATTCCATTGCTCGCCAACTTGTGGAAACAATTCGTATATATTGGGGAACAAAAGAATTGTTTTCCATTCCATTGCTCGCCGACTGGTGGAAACAATTCGTCCAAAACGGCCTGATCCTAAGTACTTGTGACGTACAGGCGGAGATCAAAAATGTATTTAATTTGACAAAAACATCCTTCTTCAAAAAGTTCTTCAATTTATGTTTAGTTAGAGTTATGAGGAAACTAGAAAGAGACAACTTTTAAGTGATGATTTAAATGTCATATTATGGACGGGGCAAAGTTTTATTATATTAACTTCGAGGTGATGAATTAAATGTGTGTTTTTTTTCTGGGCCAAAATTTATATGATGAATTAAACTTCATTTTTGCTCTTGTTTAACATTTATATGATGAATTAAATTTCATAATTTGGACTGGGATAACTTTTATATTATAAAATAAATGTTATATTTTTGACCAGGCCAACATTAATGTGATGAATTAATTGTCATATTTTGAACTGGGCCAACTTGTATGTAATGAATTAAATGCCATCTTTTGGTCTAGATCAGGGGTTTGTAAACATAGGCCCGTGGGCCGCATGCAGCCCACGAGGCCCTCTCATGCGGCCAGCGGAGGAATTTGTGTCTACTAAAAAAATTACGGAAATTTACTAGTATCCTGCCTGGTCGTTATGTTTTTACTTTATTAAAATAGATGCGCGCAGTAATGCGTTATGCCATCTAACCGATCATAACATTTTAAAACCTTATACGCTTCTTAGTTTTTCTACTTTCTCTCATGTTCAAAGTCAATGAGATGATATACTGCCATCTAATTGCGGAGCTTGACCAACCGTATTCCAGACATGGGTGAAAACATAGTGAATCAAACAGAGACAAATGAAAGCAAATTTCGCCAATTTTTAACTGCTATGGATGAATCGCTGGACAGCCGTTCCACCTACCAACTTCTTGTGTTCGTTAGAAGTTTGAATGAGGACCTGAACATAACACAAGAGCTGGCTTCTCTACATAACATGTACGACACTGTTACCGGTGAGGATATATTTAATGAGTTAAAAAAACATTTGCTCTTTATAACTTGGACTAGACTAACCTCAGTGGCCTGACTGTTTACGGATAATCGAACATTAATGGCATAAATAAAGGATTGGTGGCACAAGTGAAGCACATGTGTAATGAGAAAAATTCTGCGACCAAGGTTTCTGCACTGTATTATTCAACATAAATATCTGTGTACTAAATATATTGGACATTAGCAGCGTACTGAATCCTGTGGTAAATTGGATTTCTTTAATAAGTCCACATGGGCTCAACCATAGACAGTTCAGAGACCTGTTTAAAGATACAGACCTAAAATGGCACAATTTACCATATTACACATCAATAAGATGGCCAAGTTGTGAGAAAGTTCTGGGCAGATTATTTAAGTTAATAAAGGAAATAGGTGACTTGCTGGAAAGTAAAGGCAAGCCCCATCCATTAGTGTCTGATGAAGAGTGGGTATGGAAACTGGCCTTTGCTGCAGATATAACTAGTCATTTAAATTTTCTGAACCTAAAACCACAAAGAGAGGGAAATCTAGTTTCTTATCTCTACACCCACCTAAAGGCCTTCAGATCCAAAGTCTTCTTGTTTTTTTTTTGTTTTTTTTGGAACAAGTACAGACTAACAACTTGACACACTTTCAGCAGTGCAAGGTCTTCATGGCTGAAGCAACAGCAGAGTTCCTCACGTCATCTGTATGTGAGATCATCAAAAACCTCAAGCTGCAGTGTCAGCAGGGGTTTTCTGACTTGGATTTAAAAGCAGAAGAAGTAAGACTTTTTCAAAAACCATTTGAAACAGATGTGGCCAGTCGCCCAGATGAATTGCAATTGGAGGTCATTGAGTTGCAAGCCAAAGACCTCCATAGGGACAAGTTAAAAGAAGGACGTGTGGGTTTTTATCTAGTTTTCACCCAGGAAGACTTTCCTAATTTCACAACATTTGCATCCATGTACCTTTCAATCTTTTTGACAACATGCCATTGGGAACAAACATTTTTAAGAACGAAATACGTGAAGAACAATTCGAAAATAAATGTGTCCCAGGATAATCTCACAAACTGTTGATTTTAGAGACATCAAATCTAAATTCAGAAAGGTCTGCTAATTCCTGCTATTTTGGTATCCAAGAAACAATTTCACCTTTCCCATTCATACAGGAGTTCATGTGTCGTATATCAATGTGTTATTAAAAAAGAACTAAATAAAATAATAATACATATATAATTAAAAATAACATCTATGTCTTCAGTCCTGTTTTTGGTCGGACCTTGAGTGTGTAGTCGGCCCCCAAAAATGCTGTTTGATAGTTAATGCTGACCTCGGGCTGATAAGTTTGGATACCCCTGCACTAAACAAATGATTTTGAAAAATACAATATAATAACTTAATATATATGTATCACACATTGTTTTTGTTTATTTTGATTTTTTATCAATCGGAAAATTCCAGAATGTGTTGTTTTTTTTTTTTCAACACGAGATTTACCAATAATTTAAAGGGAGACAAATTGATATGTTATTGCAAGAATTTTTTTTACAGTTACCATTCTTGAATTGTTCATTCCTCGGAGCGTTGCTAGTTGAGGTGTTCATTTTCACTCTGCGTAAATTCCGTGTTTAAATGCATATAAAACTAAACTTTTCAAAAGAAACTCTAGAAACTTTTCTAAACAGTTTCTTTCTACAGTTAGTAGATATTAACATTAAAAAAATAATACAATTCTATCCCATTTCTACTTCAAGCACAAATAATGTGGTATTTACTATTGCACACGTGCTGACTGTTTGTCAAACATTGACTCACACTTCGTTAGTTCGACAAGTAACACATGCAGAATGCAGGTCAGCCGTTATTCTCTATCTAGTATCAGATTTGATCAGCATTCAGGTCAGCAATTATGCTCTATCTAGTATCAGATTTGATCAGCATTCAGATCATCTGTTATTCTCTATCTAGTATCAGATTTGATCAGCATTCAAGTCAGCAATTATTCTCTATCTTGTATCAGATTTGATCAGCATTCAGGTCAGCAATTATTCTCTATCTAGTATCAGATTTGATCAGCATTCAAGTCAGCATTTATTCTCTATCTTTTATCAGATTTGATCAGCATTCAGGTCAGCAATTATTCTCTATCTAGCATCAGCTTTGATCAGCATTCAGGTCAGCAGTTATTCTCTATCTAGTATCAGATTTGATCAGCATTCAGGTCAGCAATTATTCTCTATCTAGTATCAGATTTGATCAGCATTCAGGTCAGCAGTTATTCTTTATCTTTATAGAAACATACTGTCGAAAAACAACGCTAACTAGATTTTGTTTTTCTTTGTACATTTCCATCTTCTTAACAAAATAACGTTTTTGTAGAGAAGCTACGGAAAGAAACAACAAATATTCATAGTGTTCTACATACATATATAAAACAACCAATACACAGGAACAAATGGACGTCCATACATACATACATACATACATGCATACATATACACATTCATACATAAATACATGCATACATACATAAATACAAACATTTACAAATACATACATACATATGTTAGGTATGAACTTATTGTAATACGAAATGAGACCCACCAAACTTCTAACTTGTTTCTTGGTCCTTGGGTTTTTTATTGTCAACACTTTATTTAAATTGTTGTCGTCCGGTTTTATAAATCCGCCTCCAACCGTGTGTCCCAAAAAATTAATAGACTTTTCCCCTAGCTCCAACTTACTTGGTTTAACGGTCAATCCTGATACCTTCAGGTTAGTGAAGACTTGCCTTAGGACCCTAATATGGGTTTCCCAGTCCTCTGTATGTATGCCAATGTCATCAAAATATGTCACTACGTGATCTAACTGCCCGAAGAGTTTCCTTATTATCCTGTTAAATGTTGGAGGGGCGGTAGCTAATCCGAACGGCATATATTTAAATTGATATAATCCCTTTGGCCCCTGAAAAGCAGTATATTCTTTACTAGCGTCGTGTATTGTTATCTGCCAGTAGCCCTTAGTTAAGTCTAATTTACTAAAAAACAATGCTTTTGTCATGTGAGCTAGTGTCACATCCCGATTTGGAATAACTTCAGCAACCATTCTAGTTACAGCATTAAGTCTCCTATAAACGACACATGAGCTAAACGAGCCATCTTTCTTCTTTATTAACACTAAATGTGAAGAATATGGTGAGTTTGATTCTTCTATGATTCCCAGGTCTAACATCACTTTAATTTCTTCCCTTAGCCTTCTTATCATAAGAGCTGGGATAATGTAGGATTTTAATGTTATCGGTTTTTTATCTAACAGTTCAATTTTATGTTCTCCTATTTATGATTTTCACGGAATATCAGAAATTACTCATTGAAATTCATGTAAAATATTCTTTTTTCTTCCATATGTTTATCATTTAATTCCTTATTAATGTATACCTTGGTAGATTCAGCTACATTTATTGTCGGTACATTCAGTTCTTCCTCGTCTGTCTTTGTGCTATCCTTCACTATAACCACGGCCACCCCACCTTGTTAACGTTAATTTTGTTCTCCACTTTATTAATAGTTGATCCCACTTTGTCAAAATACTTGACAATCCTATTGAGATGATAAACTTTCTTCTTCTGTCCTCTTTTAACCTCAACATTAAATTTTGATATAATTCTAGTTACTTCATACGGTCCCTCTGAATTCAATGTCAACTAGTTTTCTTTCCTTGGCTTAAGCACTAATACTTTCTCGCCTATGGCACTTTATGTACTTTGGGATAAATAAGGATGTTTTTCGTTGCAGTTTTTAACTTGATCTCTTAAATGAATTCTATCAATTTTGTTTGTATATGCACGTTTTCAATACATAATTATCCACACTTAGCTAACAACAACAATAACGGAAAGAAACCCTCAATAATATTTTAAATTGTTAGAATTTTTTGTCCGGACAATTGTAACCCACATTCATAAAGTCTATGTGAAATTATGCTAAAAATTAAACAAAGCTGATAAATTTTTTCAGTAGCCATATAGTCTAATTATATTCTGTAATTGCCGTCTAATTCAATTACATCTTATCTGTTTGAGATAAATAAATGCTCTCTTTTGAGCTATTATTAAGGGAAAAAACACACTTAATAAGCCATCTGTTAGAAACTGTTTAATCTCCCTTGCTTGCTTCAAATCTATTAAATTTTTTTCAGAGTTCCTCTGAGGTCTTAAAGTACATGACATATCAAATTAAAAAAAAATTACCTTATGTTTTTATTACAATGTTGATATTTTTAAAAAAAAAGGTTATAAATTGTCTCAGCACGAGATATGTATAAATAACGTGTATTAAACATATATTTTCATAACATTTTTGTTCTAATTTCTTGTAATATCTTACATTTTTTTGGTCACATTTTGTTTCATAATATGACATGTGGTTATTTTTTTGAATGTCTTTGATAACTGCATTGCAGTCATAATATAATTTATGTTTTGCTGTCTTAGCTTTTGTGTTGGCTTGGGCCTCCTCCAAACAGGTTTTCAATCTATTCATCAGATCAATAATGTATTCATATATGGTTTTATTTTCTTCTTCAAAATTTTCCTTTGTAAATAACGTTTTTAGAATGGACATGGGGCCTCTTACTTTTCTACCAAACATCAATTCATATGGTGAAATCAACGTGATCTCATCGGTAACTTGCCTGTATGCAAAAAGTATAGCCGGTAAAACAATATCCCAGTTCTCAGATTCATTTTTAGCCACTTTTCTTAACATGTTTTTTAAAGTGCCATTTAACCTCTCCACCATTCGGTTCGATTGTGGATGGTATATTGACGAATGATTGGTGCTAATATTAAGGAGTTCACACACCTGCCCGTATAACTCCGACGAAAATTGAGGCCCAATATCTGACAAGATTACCTCAGGAAAACCCATTCTTGTAAAGATAGTAACTAGTGCTTCACATACGTCTTTTGTTGTCACATTTTTCAATGGAACTGCCTCGGACAACCGGGTTGCCATATCAATTAATGTAAGTATATATCTATGTTTCTTAGTGCTCGTTTGTAGGGGTCCAACAATATCTATTGCCACCTTTTGGAAAGGTACCCCAATGACTTGCATCCGTCCTAGATATATGGGTTTATATCTACCAGGAGGTCGAGCCTTCTGGCATATAGGACAAGTTTTAACATAGTTGGTGATTTCTTTGTTCATGTTCGGCCAAAAAAATTCGGATCAGATACGGTATTTTGTCCTCCTGACGGACATGTGTCCAGCCAAAGCCAACTCGTGAGCAGTTTTTAACACTATCGGTTGGCATTTTAGCGGGGCAACTAATTTTCTGTCAACTTTACTATTAGTCTTGTTGTTAAATACCCTATACAGATACCCATTTCTATTTTGAAACGTGATGACTCCCTATCTTGTATGCTCCACGCTATTAGTTTTTGCTTTATCCCAATACATATTTAATTTCTGATCTTGTATCTGTTCCTCTTTCATGTTCATATTTTCTGGGAACCCAGGTACTGGTCCTTCTCCGATGATACTTTCTATTGTCCTATCCTTCTCCATTTCTCTTGTACTCTGTGCTCTCGTCACTACATTTCCATATTGATATAATGCTATCTGTGTTTCTTCTCCTACATTCCATACAGTTACATCGTCAACTGGGTTCTCGAACAGGGCGGCCAAAAACGTGCCCTTCAAATAGTTAGTATCTATGTCAACATATGCAGTTTTGTAACTCTTTATTTTCCCGTCTATAAGTCTCAAATCATAATTTACATTCGTAAACTGCTGCCTAGGAACGAACCCTTTGCCGCACACAACTATTATGCATCCTGTATCCCTGAGTAGGGAAACCTCGTTCCCAAATAATGTCCCCTTTTTCTAAAAATAATCTCCCTGTTGAAGTCCCTGCGTGTCTTCTGCCATGCTAACTGAATGCGTTTGCCCTAACAACGGTTTAGTCGTATTTCTATCTCCGTAATACCGTTCTTTTCTTCGTGGCATACCCTGACTGTGCTGTCAGCTAGTCTCATATCTCTGCATGGGGGAGAGTGTCTATAGTCTTCTCTCTGGTTGTAGTTTCTACCTGCCGGTCTTCTCCTGTTTTCCCTTGTTCTGTTCTGTGTCCATTCTCTATGTTCCTATCGCCGAGGGCAATTATTCTTCCCGTGACCCTCCCGTCCACACACAAAAACAGACACCTTTAACTCCCGTTAATCTCCCTTCCGCCGATCTTCTTCGTTCGGCTCCACGTTGACCTTCCCAGTCTTCGGCACTCCCTCCCGCAAAAGATGATGTGTTACCCTTAGCTATTTTGTCATTCCCTGTTGCTTTAATGTTATCTATGTGGCGCAATGCGTCCTCACATTTGATCGGGTTTTGTACTAAAACATTTTTAACTGTTTCCCCAATCATGATAACCAATAATTTATTACGACACAATTGATCCTTTAGCCCTTCAAAAGTGTTTTCTGTGTTCGAGCTATCCACCCAATTATCTAAGCTCCTTACTAAGCTAGAATGAAACTCCCTGAAGTTATCATTCAGAGGTGTCAGCTCGTTCCATTTCCCCCTGTACTTTTCCTCATTGTATCCGCCATGTTTCAGAAGTAACAGTTTTACTGTCTCGTACTCGTCTCATCTTATCCTTATGTCCTCAGTCATTAGAAATGACTGTAGATCCTCCGTCAACCTCACCTGTCATTCCGTGATCCATTCCTGTGTTGGTACCCCATTTTGTCTTGCAATGTGTTCGAAGTTTACAATGTAGTCGTCCAGTTCTTTGTCGCTGTCGTATTTAGGGAGGCATTTGAGTAAGTAGTAATTTTTGTTGGGAATTTTTCCTTCACTATTAATTTGTGTAAGTCCATTTTTTTATTTTGGCTAATTCAATTTCTGTATCTGCTTCTATTTTTAATTTCTTAAGTTCCTGTTCCCTATCTTCTACTCTTATCTTTTCTTCTCGCTCTTCCCTTCTCCTTTTTTCTTCTCGCTCCTCTACTCCCTTCTTCTATTTTCTTCTCGCTCCTCTTCTTGTATTTCCCCCCATTGGTCGCTTACATATGTATCTAACTCCTGTACCGTAAATCTGAGGTCCTTTTCTCCCACCTCCCGAATTTCGGCTATTTTTTTCCGATATGGTTCTCTTAGCTTTGCTTCTTGTTTCCATTTATAATTATTTACCCCTACAAATTTATATGTTCAATACTGTACAGCATTTCTCAATATAAGATAAATACTATAATCTTAAATAACTATAATAATAATACTTATGCACTTAACATGTTACTTAATTGTGCTTGACTTGACCTGTACTTTACCTCGCCACACACAATATAAGACTGTCACAGTTGTAGGTTATAGTGTCTAATTGGGCCTACTTTGTTGACCCGGTAGCATGCACTGGTGGTAGATGCAGAGACGCTCCGGTTGTAGGTGTGGCGATGTTCTGGTGGCGACACAGTTACGATCCGGTCGGTGGTGCGGTGATGATCTAGATGCGGCACAGTGACGATCTGGTCGTAGGTGGTTTGCTTCGTGCGAAGGACAGGGGGGGGGGCAGCAAACAGCGGTGTACAGCAACAAGCGGATTAGATTTATCAGCGAAGCACAGCAAACAGCAGGACACAGCAATCAGCGGGACACAGCAAACAGGAGGACACAGCAATCAGTAGGACACAGCAATCAGTGGAACACAGCGGCGGGATACGTCAGCAGCGGTGTACTGCAACAGCGTTGAATAGCCAAAGAGGTGCACAGCAGCAGCGGTGTAAAGCTCGGTGGAACAACCCAATCAGCGGGTCACAGCATTGGACGGTTGCTTCAGCTGGGACCGGAGACACACGACGAGCACCTCAGATGACTTCGGACAAGCGACTCACAGCCTCAGACAGATGTGCCAGGATGCCTCACACAACTGACGGTCGATGTTCACAGCCCAGTACAAGTTGATACTTCAGAGTCGGAGAGTATGTTCACAGCCCTGTAGAAGTTGATACTTCAGAGTCGGACAGCATGTTCACAGCCCTGTAGAAGTTGATACTTCAGATTCGGACAGCGACACACAGCTTCGTGCGGCGATACACAGCTTCGGGCGGCGATACACAGCTTCGGGTGGGCGACACACAGGAACGGGCGGAAATGATACTGCACAGCCCCGGTCAAGGATGGTAATTCGGACGGGCCTGACACTTCACAGCTTTTTATTAGTTTGGACGATAATACTTCCCAGCTTCAGACAGGATGATTCTATGATCGGACGAGGATGATACTTACAAGCCCTTGATTCGTTCAGAGGAGCCCTCAATGTCGAGACGTTGTATCTGTTGTGTTGCAAATCATCCAGTCATGGCAATGAGTGTCTATTCATCCAGCCAAGTCTACCGCTTGGTCACAGAACAGCACAACCAAAAGTAATAGTCTTCAAATCAACAAACACTCCACGGTTCGATACAATAGATACATTTAATATGCCTCTTCAATATGACAATCAGTGTACTTCCCTATAAAGCTTGCAACCGTTCCACTTCACAATATATCGAGTTGAAATCCTCACACAAAGAAACATCACATAGGAAGCTATATTCTGAAGAATGCACAACGGCCATCTCTCTGCTCTATCAACAACGAAAACTAACGCGTCAATTCTCATTACACAATTACGTCACAGCACTCTCACACAAACAATACGGCTACACATAAAATCTCTAACTAACATCTTTTCCCTATCAACATGACAACAACGCTCTACGCATAACAACAGTGATTCTCATACCCTCGAAAATCTTGATCTTTAATTAAATTGTTTTCATTCTTGTTATTGTCATACTCTCGACTTATTTTAACAATAGGAAATACATCGTTGAAGGGGGGTGGTGGTCTGACACCTTTAGTTTACCGCACCGGGTAACACCAACCAAACTACGCTACCGATTAGACAAATTAAACTAATAAAAATAGTTTTAAATTTTGTTTTTCACATACAACTAACGAGATAAAACTTTTCATATCCTTAAATTGCCATAACGCAATAATTTGACATCGAATAAATTTAGTTTTTCACAAAACTTTTTATGAAATTAAACACGTCTTAACTGTAACATAATATGTAAACATAAATAAAGGATTGATTTCGATCTGCACGATCACAAGATATCTCATTGCAAGATTTATTTTTGACGTATCTATTGTATGTAATAAGGTGCTGTGAATTATATTATTAGGCTTTATAACTTCCTGAAGAGAGAGAGAGAAACAAATGAGAATGAGGAGGGGATATTGGAATGAATCAATCATTCAATTGCAGCGAAAGGCCATACACATTATTAATTAACAATATTACCAACATGCATTGTCAGATCAGTGTTATAAGTTTGTTATAGTCGCGTTTTCAATTTCAGGACGTTTTCGAAAGGAGACTAAGGGAAGCTAGCTTAAAAAGATAATGGGATATCAATGCTTAGAGTCTTTAAAGGTTGCGAACATCAGAGTATAAGCGCTATCAACAAAAGTAGGAATACGGAAAATCTAATTTAACCAGGAGTCAAGGTTCTCCTTCTAACACACATATTCTGGTGAGGGTCTGAGATTACTCTCTTATGACCCCGGCTAGTAAATTGGCTATCAACTCCATCTGTTGAGCTGAGCAATACAACATTTCCCTCACAAAGGATCCTCCAACCGCCCTGGCTTCCCCAGGGAGATCTAGTGAGGGACATTCAGTCAACAGATGCTCTAGGGTCTCCGGGGCCAGGCTGCAGTGCCGGCAGGTAGGATCTCTGTTGTTATCCAGCCGCCAGAAATATGTGCGCAATGGGCAGTGCTCGGTACGCATCTGCGTCACTAAACTCTGCGATCTGCGTCCTAACACCCACCATGGGTCTTGTTTGCTAGGTGTGGGCAAGTTTGAATAGACGCCTCTGGCGGTCGTGTTGTCAGCCCATTGCCTGTACCCCTTCTGCCTGAAGGGGTCCGCCAGCCAGTTTGTAACTCCCAAGAAAGTCATTGGTACTTCTGGCTGAGGCTGGGCTGCCCCGGTTTTCGCCAGAGTGTCCGCTCTTTCATTGCCACTGATGTTGACGTGCCCTGGTATCCACTGTATTGTAACCTTGCACCCTAGTTCACCAAGTTTGCATACGTCGTTGCTAATGACGTCGACCAAGCGTGTGGTACCCTGTCTCTTCTCCAAGATCTCAAGAGCAGATTTTGAGTCTGAGAAAACAACTACATCAAGCCCCGCATGTTCCGTCCCTTCCAAAGTGTCGTGGACTCTCTCCAAGGCCATGTGCATAGCTATAAGCTCCGCATCAAAATTTGACGCTGCAGTCCTACAAGGCCCCGAGAGTTCTTCAGTGGGTGGTCCTCCCACTGGATACTGTATGAGCGCACCGTACCCAGCAGTTTTTTTTTTCAGGTGGGCAGAGCTGTCCATGAACACTTTAACAGGTATGTGTGCGAACACATCCATGGTCTCAAGGGCAGCCACTTTCTGAACATGTTCAGGGCTGCGTTTCGTCACTGCTGCATCAGTCAAGGCCAAATGTACAGAGGGACGTGAGGGTTCCGCATATGGCGGATTAACTGGGATTAAGGTCAGACGTTCTCTATTTGGGGGCAAGGTGACTGTCCTTTCCAGCTCCACGACCTGGTGCATGAAAGAGGACCTCTTTAGTCTCCTGCCGCCCACCGAGTTATTCTACATTTGGAAGGCTGGTTCGTTTTTTCCGAGCCGCTGGTACCTCTCTAAGGTACTTAATATTGACGTTTCCCTCCTAATTTGTAACGGTTCTACATTGGCCAAGACCTCTAAAGCAGCTGTGAAAGTAGTTCTGTATGCGCCACAGATGAATCTCAGATCCTGAGTCTTGATTCGGCCCAGTTTTTCCAGTGCGGTCTTACTTGCAAAGGATTGTACCGGCATGCTGTAATCCATCACCGACCTTACACTGCTTAGGAAAAGTGCTCTAAGCGTACTTGCGCCCACGCCCCAACTTGTGCAAGCCAGTTTTTTTACCAGGTTGAGCTTGGCGGTTGCCTTGTTCTTCTTCTAGAAAACTTGACGGAAATAAAATGAACGCGTCAACCGTCATCCTCCCATTTAGCCCACAAAACTTCAACTTGGAACACAGAACGCTGTCGTTTCTAAAGAACTATTGACACTCAGATATTCGAACACATAAGTATTGACATCAAATGCTTTCTATTTTACTTTGATATAGGGCGTTTGGCTGAAGTGTTCTATTAATTACCCTGTCTTCCATTTCAAGCCTAAACATTTATACTCCGACACACATAAAATATTTAAATAAAACAAACAATCTTTAAATCTTTTTTTCTAGCTATTTCATTAAAATATGCGTCTGTTTTGTCAAATATTTGATCAAAAATTTATTGTATTACTATTATTTTTTTATAAAGCCAGCTGCTTTACAAAAACAAGAAACTATTTTAAAGTTCCAATCGAAAAATTGTTTTTGCTCATCGTAAAATTAAATGCATCAACATTTTTTTGTATTGATTTCCTTGTTATTTTGTTACAAAAATGTTTTTTAATCATATACATATTATTTAAAGGAGTATATATCATTGTAAGTCAGGTTATAGTTAATGTTATTAAAAAAAATCCTTTCCACTTTTGAAGAAACAAAATATAAATACTACTATGCATCATATATATATTTATAATGCTCCTATTATATTAGAATATTCAAAAACTAAAATATAATAACCCTAATATAAAGTCAATCTACACATTTGACTTATGCTGACAAGACATGCTATACATTTGACTTACCCTATCAAAATATTTTATAGATATTGACTTACCCTGACAAGGAAGTGTCACCATGAAGAAGAGTATTAGGGTACAACATAGATTGAAAATCATTTTATTTTCTATAAGTGTTGATCTCAGTATTAGAAGTTCATCAAGTTAGTTCAAGCTGCACTCAATTTATTCTCTGTTTTAACAGAAAACTTCAGCAATGACACAAACTGTCTAATGAAAGAATATGGATTTGAGAGACATGAGACTACATAATATATACAGTATCCTCGGTTCTCATTGGTTAATAATATGAACTATTGACGTCATGTTTTGCTCCATTCTTTCAAGATGCCAAGGACACATTCTAGATATGGGGTAACGTTTTACAACATTTAGATAACGAGGTGGGCGGAAACATCACGAGGTAACAAATGTGCAACTACAACATTTCTGTGGACAAACAGGCGATGTTTAAAGTAGGTTTTGTGAATTGTTTTGTAATGTCACGTGACGATCTAAACACGAACAATGGACACAAAAAAGATAAATATAATAGAGGGAGATATTTGGTTTCATGGGTCTGCCGACAGTAAGGCATGGTACGGGCATTCTATGGACTGAAACTTTTCAAAAAATAAGATGCACACAAATTCATTTTGTCTTGGAACAGCTACTTACTGGGCTGAACGTTGATCAAACAATAGAATGTCCAAAAATAGCAATGTGTACTGCAACGGGCAGACTTGTTAAATCAAAAAGCCTTAGGATATGCATTTTAGGAAAGTATGACTACGTAAACACAGTGAAGAGGGAATTCATGTGGTGTTCATAAAAACAGACACACGTCATGTTAGGTTCATTTTAAATATGTCATGGACACTTATCGGAAACTAACGAAACAAGTAAAAAACAAGGGGGCGTATCTGTCACGTGGTTACATCAACTGTGGAAGTAGTCTATGTCAGTGAAGAAAACAAACGACGTATAAAGCACATGTTCTTAGTCTGGAGGGTTCTGTTTATGTGAATAAGGGCTCAAGTCATTTTTTGTTACATTCATATTCTTTAATTCAGATACAGTCAAACATCAATCACATCACAGGATATTTCCTTCAGCTAAATCGAATAAACACGTAGAAGTGTCTGTTTGTTTTTACCACCATGACCTAAGCCGAAATTAATATGACCTCAAGGTAGCAAAATTTTGAGTTGATTTTTCCTATATCCTTTAATTTTTTCTATAAAAGAGTTTTTCTTATCTACAAGATTTCCTTTTCCATACATCGGTGCATTTCCTAGATATTAAGTTGTTTTATTTCCCACTGAAATGGTTGGATTAATCTTGATATGAAGTCAGGTATAAGATTATTTGTCATTTAAATTCCTTACCTGGGTAGAGATGAACCTATTGACATTGGGGACAAAGAGATTTGTAAAAAAATGTATTTAACCAGAAATTCTGAGTCTAATTATGTTGTGTTTTGAGTAGTCCATAAACTCGTCTGAAGGTGAGCTAAAGAGGGAAATTATAAATTGATTGGGTGTCAAAGATCAATAGTGACTTATATATATTTTTTAAATCCTTAAATTTCTTGAAATTTACTCTCGCAACTAAATATTTTCATAATTGGAAGCTAATGATTAAAGTGTTTTCTTTTGTTTTGTAGATTGCACGTTATTTTTTTTTGTATGAATAATTTCTTTGTATTAATAAATGTTCATGAAAACAAGATTTTATGAAGGTTTATCTTTAAATCATTTTTTTTTCTTACAAGAAATGTATTGTACAATCTATGTTTACTATAGCATTCACCACATTTTCTTAGACTCTCACTAGTTTAAGACATCCTGGCACAAAGCCAGTGTTGGCGACTGTCTTGGAATGGAACGACGCAACAAAACAAACTAAGTTAACAAGATGACATAAATAGAGTCAAACTGGAGAGATTTGGTTTCAGGGTTATGACAAAACGCTGTACGTTCGTAGTTTTTAATCCAGAGGCGTAGATAGAGTGTTTTGCGCCCGGGCATCAAATTCGTTTTAAAGAGATTCTCTTTAGTTTTTCAAATTCTCAAAAAACATTTGTTTCATCCATAAAAATTGTCAATACATATTTTTGCGCCCCACCTAGTGTGGCGCCAAATTAGATCTGCCCCCCCCCCTCTGATCCCTTAGCAACACCTCTGTTTTAATGAAATGAGCTGCTCTCCTAAACAAAACAACAAACAGAAAACAACAACAACAAAAAACAGACTTCAAAAATGTTGGTCAACATTATATTTAAAAACAAATCGTGTAAATATTTCTTTAACAAACACAAGTTATAACACTTAAAATGTATTAAATTATAAGTCTTGTAAAATTAAGACAACAGTCTTAAACAAAACCAAAAGGAAATAATTAAAAAAACAAGAAAAACTCACAAATATTTTATTTCCATTCAGTACACCAATAAAGGATAAAAAAAATACAATGTAATAATTTGAAATGTCTTAATGTAACAATAGGAATGTTCAAATTATGTAGTTGTTTTTTAACACGAGATTTTGAATACATTCTTAAAATAGCTTACAGTGTTTAATTCTTTGTTTATATGTAATTATTCAAATATGGAATTATTGTTTAGCAGTTGTATTGGTGATCATTAAATAATTCATATGTATTACACTGTTAGAGTGTAATTACATATTTTTCTGCTGGAATCGCATTGCTTTTTGACCGCTTAAATAAATAAGAACCAACGTTCATAAAAGTGGAAACAAAACGATATTGAAACAATATTTAAATGTCCACATCATATAATACAGTACGGTCATTCTCGTATTAGCAATTACCAGACAATTTGACAACTTAAAATTTGGAGGGGAACTTTAGGGAGAGAGTGGCAAAAACTTTCACTGGACATAATTGTTAGTTTTTTTTTTTTTTTTTTTTTTTTGGGGGGGGGAGAATGGAAAGACATAGTTACCTGAATATTACCTGATGAATACCTTAAAAACAACCTAGTAGCAAAATGCTAATTAAAATAAAATAACAGTTCAAAATCAGTAAGTCACTTAAAAATGTCATTAGTCTCTATAGTAACAAAAAAAATAATAATAACGAAAAACATAGTCTTAAAAAAAACACACTTTCAGTATTTATATTAGGTCTTAGAATAGTTATATTTCTTTACATTAAAAATAGTAAATCAATGAAAAATTTCAAACTATTGATGGAAATGATAGCGTTGCGAAATATAATAGAGCATTTACTTATTTTGTATAACACTTTACTAAAAATAAAAACGTGATGTTCTTTTATAGACACCGTAAGTCTTTTACCCTGAACTGAACGAGACATTTAAAGAGAGACAAATTGATAAGTTAATGCCAGGAATGTTTATACAGTTACCGTTCTTGAATAGTTCATCCCTTGGAGAGTTCCTTCCTAGTTTATGTTTACAATATCATTGGAAGTGTAAATGCTTATAAAACTAAGCTTTAAAAAATTTCTCTCAAGGTTCCCTAAACTGTTTTTTCCCCAATTTGAAGTAATAAAAAAATCAAAATTCCACTTCGAACACTAGATTTTATATAGACTATCTCCCTGAACATAGTATTAATTATTATGACACGTTTATTGTCTTTCATCTTTTAGTTCAATCAGCAATCAGAAAACGGATTGACATAAACATACACAATATATGACTCGTTATTATCAATGGCTTAACACTAACCATACATTAATACAAATACACGTATGACACATACACAAATTATGTATGCATTTGCTGAGTCTTACCCTATTGCAAAACAGAGATTAATTTAAACCAATCACAAAGGCATGTAATATAATGTTGAAAGAGAAAATAATACCCTCTGAAAAATTAATTAATTTATACAATAAAAAGAGATCAATTTGAAATATTTTTTACAAATGTAATTTGTGTTCTCCAATGTTTTTATATGAACAAGAAAATATGATCAAAGGTTATCGGAGTATTAATGATTAACTCTTTACGATAATTTTTTACCTATTGTGAAAACTCATCACAGTTTCTAGATTTTTTTTTATATAAGTATCTAAGTAATGATGTTTATGTTTATAACATGTAGATGTATTACATTTTATAAAAAAACAACTTCAAACCTTGTCATACATGTTTAATGGCACTTTATGTACTTTGGGATAAATAAGGATGTTTTTCGTTGCAGTTTTTAACTTGATCTCTTAAATGAATTCTATCAATTTTGTTTGTATATGCACGTTTTCAATACATAATTATCCACACTTAGCTAACAACAACAATAACGGAAAGAAACCCTCAATAATATTTTAAATTGTTAGAATTTTTTGTCCGGACAATTGTAACCCACATTCATAAAGTCTATGTGAAATTATGCTAAAAATTAAACAAAGCTGATAAATTTTTTCAGTAGCCATATAGTCTAATTATATTCTGTAATTGCCGTCTAATTCAATTACATCTTATCTGTTGGAGATAAATAAATGCTCTCTTTTGAGCTATTATTAAGGGAAAAAACACACTTAATAAGCCATCTGTTAGAAACTGTTTAATCTCCCTTGCTTGCTTCAAATCTATTAAAATATTTTCAGAGGTCATCTGAAGTCTTAAAGTACATGACATAATAAATAAAAAAAATAACTTATGTTTTTTTTACAATGTTGATATTTTTTTTTAAAAAAAAGGTAATAAATTGTCTCAGCACGAGATATGTATAAATAACGTGTATTAAACATATATTTTCATAACATTTTTGTTCTAATTTCTTGTGATATCTTACATTTTTTTGGTCACATTTTGTTTCATAATATGACATGTGGTTATTTTTTTTTACCAATAAATTCTAGGGTAAGTAACACTAGTTGTAAGACGAGGTTGGGGATGGTTAGAGGTGGAACACTTAGCATCAGTCAGCACTTCTTGAAGTCTGCAATATCGGTCTACTGATAATTTCAAGTGCATGTATGCATTCCTTAATTATATTTTGAGTTACGCAACCTTTCATATTATATCTTTACTAAAAACAGCTTGCCTTTTTTGTGTAGGACAATACTTTTCAAACTGTATCACACAGAGTTATTTATCTTGCTTGCAGTGTGTTAATGTGACGCATGAAACTGAGCAACTTTTACATTCTTCCTTTTTGTTGTCTTTAAAAATATTGACTCACAAATGGAAGCCTCTTTTCAATAATGTAACAAGAATATATGACCCAAAGTCATCGGGATAATCATGTTAGGCTCTTTGTGATAATTTAATAAGAATATATGAGCTAA
This sequence comes from Lymnaea stagnalis, assembly GCA_964033795.1. Lineage (NCBI taxonomy): Eukaryota > Metazoa > Mollusca > Gastropoda > Lymnaeidae > Lymnaea > Lymnaea stagnalis. The sequence continues at coordinate 270,158 of CAXITT010000860.1, forward strand.
CATGATCGGGATAATAATGGTAGGGTATTTGCTATAATTTCGACCTGCTGTTGCGAAAACTCATCACAAGTCCTTATTTTTGAAAACAAAAAAGCAGCATCTATGCAATGATGTTTATGTTTTTAACATCATTAAGTTAAGAGAAATATTTTCCATTATCTAGTATACGCCTACACTCTCCCTTTTCACGACACTAAACTACACATTTTTTCTTTAAATATTAACTTGAAATATCAAATCTAAATGATCACTAATAAAATATTTATTGTCACAGAGTTCATTGCAAGGAGATCGTTGTCCACTTATTTATACACTAGAAAAATACTTTAAATGTAATTTTTTTTTTATTTTTAAATGTTGGGCCGACCAATTTCGTTTCTTGCCTTAAATCATTTTTTTTTTCTCTTAATATTGTGAAATCATGAATTTACAACAAAAACACAGGACTCCATTTTAAATATATTTTTAATTAACGGAAAATATATGTTGATACATTGATGAAACACTGAAATGAAATTTTGCCCCATTTTTTAACTGTATTATCAGAATGACATCAATAACATCGTCAATATGTATCTCCAAATTTGATAAAATTTGGACAATTTGACGTTTGATTAGTGGATACAGTGACTTTTTTAGATGGCGTTATTATCGCTTGTTGTATTAATTTATTAAAACGTGTCTTAATTTCATCAGTCAAATGTACATTTTACATGACTTGAATCATTAACTAAATAATTACATATATCAACATTTTCAAGGATATCGTCCATGCATCTAATTTTGATATGTTCAAGTCAATATTTATTACAGTTTAAAAAAATATGAATGTTGGAATTGCTTATTATCACGCGACACATTAACACACTCCAGGAGAGACACATTACTCTGTGCGACACAGTTTAAAAAGTACTGTCCTACACACAAACAAATCAATGTTGTTATTGAGGACATAATATAAAAGGATGCTTAACTCGAAAAATAATTAAGGAATGCAAGAATACACTAGAAATTACAATTAAATCGAAATTGCAGACTTCAAGAAGTGCTGCATGGTTCGAAGTGTTCCATATCCAAACACCCCAAGAAGTGCAGCCAGGTTCAAAGTGTTATACCTACATCCACCCTAAAAAGTGCTGCCAGGCTCAAAGTTTTCCACCTCCAAACACCCTAAGAAGTGCTTTCTGGTTCAAAGTGTTCCACCTCCAAACACCCAAACACGTCCTGTCAAATATTGATCCTTACCCCAGAATTGGTGTTTAAAAAAACAAGAATAAAAATAATCATATGTAATATAATGAAACAGAAAAAAAAAAACTATTACCAGACATTAGAACACAAAGTTGGTAAAATCTCAAGTTTAATATTTTTTTTTAAAAATATTTCATCGATAACTATTTCTTTTTTCGTTGATATCAAAATGGAAATAAAATCATAAGGCAATTCTGTCTAACTATCAAAGTCTTAAATACTATTGAAGCAAAGCAAGGGACACTACAACGTTTCAAACCGATGGCTTTACATAAGTGTCATTCTTTCCCCCTGTTTATCCAGTGGCACAAAACAAAGCATTCATTTCCAAAATGTAAGAGGGTAATTGAAGTTGACTGTAATAACAGAAGAGAGCAATTTAACTAATGAAAAATTGAATTACCTTTTAAATTGTTAGCTTTTCTTGTACACAATTTTTGTGGTTGTAGGTCAAATATTTTTTTGGGAAAAAGTCTTACAATGTTTATGTTAAAGAAGTGTAGGTAATTATGTATCCAAAAGTTGTGATCACAAACAATATTGACGGTGAACATTTCTGAGACCAAGTTAATAACTACAATTAAAACTACACTTTTTTTAGCCCAAAGTAAAAAGACTGCAATGGATTAATTAATACTAAGTTTGAGTTGTTTTTTTTTTTTAAATCTAATAAATGATTTGTTTTAAAAGTAAAACACAATAATAAAGTATTCAAATATAATTTATTGATAGGTCAATCTCATATTTGGCCGGCATTTGTACAAATGATGTGATCTCAACTGTTTGTCAGCCAAAGCATGGCTCACACTATGTTAGTTTGACAAGTAATACATGCAGCACTCATATCAGCCGTTATTCGTTATCTAGTATCATATTTGATCAGCACAAATGTCAGCCGTTCTTCTCTATCTAGTATCAGATTTGATCAGCACAAATGTCAGCCGTTCTTCTCTATCTAGTATCAGATTTGATCTAGCCAAAGCTGAAAACAGACTCCAACATTTTCAATGCAAGTAATTTCTGGTCATCTGATGTGATGATGGAAAATCTGACCTGCGTGCCAACAAGTTCGCCTGTTCTGCGGTATTCGTACAATAAGTTCACAACTTCTGAGCTATTACATTGTTTCCACTTCATAGGGGGTGTCTTAAGTGTATGTTGATAAAAATGTTGATGAGTTTATTAAAAAAAAATTGTATTAGTTATATTGTTAACCATCTTGACGATTTACTAAGTTAACTATGTGTTAGTTATATTGTTAAACATGATGAAATTATTTAAGCGATTTTTTTACTAAGTAAACAATTTATTAGTTACATTGTAAAACATTTTGATGTTTTTATTATGTAAAAAATGAATTGGTGATATTGTAGAGATATAGGTTAAACTGACGTAGGAAGTGAGCTTGAAACAGTTAACCAATTAAAAAAACTTCATTAATATTTTAACTCACACAGACAGTGCGCTAGTACCATTTTCAATATTATTTCTAGATGTAACAATGGATAGATTTTTTTTCTTCCTAAAATATTTGAGTTTCGAGAGAATTGACTCTTCTTTGTTATAACAAACACTTTTTCACACCTTTAATTTACAAATAAATCTTTGTTCCTAAATTTAAACACAAATATATATATTCCCTTCAATACATACTATTAAAAAGTGTACGGTATAAACATTTTTAATCTTCTTTGTTTCGTTATAATTCGTACGACTTTTATAAATGTCACAATTTTGTTCATTATAGACTGAACTATGGTATTGAACATCGGTACAAACATGTATTATGTATATTATATAGAGAGGGAGAGAGAGAGAGAGAGAGAGAGAGATAGAGAGAAAGGGAGAGAGTGGGAGAGAGAGAGAGAGAGATATATATAATCCACTATTATTTGTTAACGATTCTAAAAAACTGGAGTTGTTTTTTCTTAGATATATTTTTTCCTTATTATAAAAGAAAAATATTAGCAAAGCGTTGTTGACGTCACTGGTCTCTTTTGTCTGTAATAAAAAAAATGTTTCTATTATAAAAGATTACATTTTCATGTGTGTGAAGTGATTGACTTTTGTTAAATTATTATCCTCTCTGTCTCTCTGTCTCTCTCTCTCTCTCTCTCTCTCTCTCTCTCTCTCTCTCTCTCTCTCTCTCTTTCACTTGAAATTATTTTAATCAACTATTTAAAATACATGTAGGAAAATAAAGTTATCCTTATCCTCACCACCAATCTATATGTTTGTAAACTGAGAGTATCCCAATAATCACTGTTCTCTTTTGTCTGTAATAAAAAAAATGTTTCTATTATAAAAGATTACATTTTCATGTGTGTGAAGTGATTGACTTTTGTTATATTATTATCCTCTCTGTCTCTCTCTCTCTCTCTCTCTCTCTCTCTCTCTCTCTCTCTCTCTCTCTCTCTCTCTCTCTTTCACTTGAAATTAATTTAATCAACTATTTAAAATACATGTAGGAAAATAAAGTTATCCTTATCCTCACCACCAATCTATATGTTTGTAAACTGAGAGTATCCCAATATCCTTACATTCAAATAGAAACGTATCCACTATTTTCCCCTTTCCAATAAGTTTTCAGTTATGGGTATACACGTCAGTAAATGTGTCCACAATGAGTCAGCGCCTTGAACTCTACATTACGACATTGGTATAAGACATATCAATTTCTTTAATGCAAATATAAAACGTATTTTCACAACTGCAATATCATAGAACTTAAAATGATTTCCTCAACATGAAGAGTCAATATACTTTTTTTGTCCGCTTGAAATTTGTTTCTTGAAGAAGCTAAAAAATAATTTTTCATTGGTTTAAAATATGTATGTACCATATTCCAAAATATGAACAAATATTTGGGCTTTGAGATAATGCTAAACCAAATCAAAACAGCCAATTTCAATATATATTTATTTTATTTTTTATTTACGTTTGTATTACAAATTTAAATAAATATATTTATAACTGTCAATTTCTCAGAACTAGCGAGATTTTTGTAAAATTATGAAATACACAAACACCATATTATTATTTATGTGCTAAGTTTGTTGTTGGCTCACTACAGTATTGTGTAGCACTCAAGCTTCCATTCCTATACAATTTAATTCAATGGACTGGGACCGATACTTTCCCCTATGTGTACAGCTGCTCTAAGAATACAAATAAAATCAACACGCATATTTATTTTCCCATTGTGTGTTTATTCTAAGAACATTAAATGAGTCTATTTGTTTTAGGACATTTTCTTTTCAAATGCACTGTCAATAAAGTGTACCACAATTATTGCATAAGAAGAATGCATGGGACATAATCCTCTTGTTGTTTTTTTTTTGTTTTTTTAAAACATCTTTTTTTTTTTTTTTTTTTTTTTTTTTATTTATTACACGTTGATTAAAATTTTTTTTTTTTAAATTTATTTTTTTTAATGTTTTTTAAAGTTTGTTTTTTTTTTTTGGATGTTTGGGGGGAGGGTTGGGGGGGGGGGGGG
>CAXITT010000860.1:274987-291258 GCA_964033795.1 Lymnaea stagnalis
TTTTCTGTTTTTCCTTCATCAAAATGGGACTTAATCCTTTTTTTGTTTTTTTTTTTTTTTTTTAAAACATCTTTTTTTTTTTTTTCTTTTTTATATAATTAATTACACGTTGATTAAAATCTTATTTTTTTAAATCGATTTTTTTTAAGGTCTTTGTAATCGTGTGTGACTTTAAATGTTGATTTTGTTACTCTGCAATATAATTATTACAACTTTACAACTTGCTATTGTTAAATACCGATAAAACTGGTAACAACAGTCATGGTGTGGTGTTGTAGTTTCCTTTAGCCACGGCTTTTTTTCTAATTGAACATATTTTTTTCTTTAAGAGCACATAGGCACAAATCTCTTTTCCAAGGGAGATAATACTCATAATTTGACCTTAAAGTAGACCAAGTCTCTTCTATTATGTTTCCAAATCGTGCATGCAGGAATATCCCGTCAACATTCAAAATATTTTAGTTTTATTTTCAAACTATTTACGAGACAAAACAACGATATGAAAATAACAAAGATGTTATCTTAAATGATGGAACAAATGATTTGTTTCCACTGCATATAATTGTTTAAAAAATATGTATTTTAGCAGTTTAAATGTTTGAACAGATATTAAGGAATTGTGTTGTTTTAGCAAGATAAAATATGAAAACTCTTTTGATTATTTTGCACATGTTCTGTTTATCAGTAAAATAGAAAAAGAAAAAAAGCATTTTAATATTACAAATATATTTAGTATCTACGACAATGCTACTTTAAATTGTTACATGCACATAGACAACAATGTGGCTTAAGTTATTTTTTAACGTCAATGTGTTTGAATGCCTGAGTGACTTTTTTTGTTCAATGTCGACTATAAGCGTAGGGATAAAAAAGGCAAAGAGGGTAGTATGGGTGTAGTATGTGGTGTGTAGGTGGTCAGTGGGTCAGTAGAGCAGAGGAGAGCGAGTGGGTAGGACCCTCACCGGATAAATGGAAAAGTGTTGTTGTTATTTGGTGTTAGTAGTGTTGCTAGTGTTGTGATCCCTATAGTATGTGTGGTTCTTTGGCTAAGCCTGTTTGCGGAACCCACATTACTACTAGGAGAACATGTTAGATTAGGTAGTAGAATAAAAGCTCACTATAATAACTGCAAGAATATTGCGTCAAGTGCTGGTGTAATTTTGTGCACTGGTGTACAGTGTGAACGCCATACACACTAGACAACGGAGCCACTAATTGTGTGCATTGGAGTACAGTGTGAACGCCATACACACTAGACAACAGAGCCACTAATTGTGTGCATTGGAGTACAGTGTGAACGCCATACACACTAGACAACGGAGCCACTAATTGTGTGCATTGGAGTACAGTGTGAACGCCATACACACTAGACAACAGAGCCACTAATTGTGTACGTTGGTGTACAGTGTGAACGCCATACACACTAGACAACAGAGCCACTAATTGTGTACGTTGGTGTACAGTGTGAACGCCATACACACTAGACAACGGAGCCACTAATTGTGTGCATTGGAGTACAGTGTGAACACCATACCATCTTCACTTCTCAATCCCTTTCTCTTGAAAGCTTACCTTTTGTCTTATTCATTATCTCGTTCAATCTGTTCCGCTCTTTCTCATACCTCTTGTTTCTCTGTCTCCTTCTCGCAACCTTTTTCGTCCTCCGTATTTATCTTCTCTATACATTTTTCTATCACTATTTCACTATGTCACACCCTAATTATTTTATCTTCCCCTCTTTCTCAATCATTGTCTCTCTCTATTTTCAACTCCTTTTCTATGTATCATACTTTCTTTCTCTCTCCTTTCATTCACATTTCTCCCCATCTCGGTTTCCATCTAACCATCCCTCATTGATCCCGCTAACTACAAAATTACCTTGTCATCTGGAAAACTCAAATCATCCATTAACAGTGTTTATTTGACCATATGACAAGAAGATAATAACACAAACTTGGAGCTAATAATATATCGTTTATTTAGTAGGTTAAAATAGTTACAGTTTTATTGTAACAAAGCTATAATGACATTACATTTTAAATTGATACCGCTATATTCAAACGAAATTAAAATTCATTATGTTAAAATATGTACAGGTGTAATATTGTGACGAAGATGTAATGACAATTATTTAAACATTAAAAGCAAATTTCTTATTGTTGTAATGTTTCTTTAAATGAAACCATAATATTTCCGTCAAGCACTATCTTAAAATTAATTAAGGTTTGAAACATTTATATATTATTACAATTGTATCAATAGAATGAAAAAAAATGTAGCAAGTCAAGAATGAACCTATCGATATGCTTTTACTGTTCGTTATTTTCATGATTTGTTTTTAAATATTCAATCAAAATAAACAAAATTCACATATTTGACAAGTCAAAAGGCACATTTTATTTATTTTATTTATTTTAAAGTAATCACCTTTAAATTAAAAAAAAAATATATAGAAATCAAATTCTATATTTAATTATGATTATGAAGTTTTTCATTATATTTATGTGTCGCTTTCTTCACTTGTCCTTGGGTCCACATGATATGTTTTCAGTTTTTCCTTCATCCACTTATCATCTGTTTGTTGGTCTTGTTATCCGCACTAGTTGGTTTCAGTTGTCTGGCAGCCGTTTAGATGTTGCAGTCGGGAAATTATTGATTGAAATTTGAACAAAAACCACATTTGTTTAATGCAACAACTCTGTTGTTAAACCGCTATTTTTTTTTCAAAATAGAGTGTGACATTATATAACGAATTAAATGGTGTTTTGTGACTACGTCATGTCTTAGATATACGATATTCTTTTACATGTCTCTATTTTTTTTCTGTATTAATTGATAAATAATGTTATTAAGAAACGTATTGATAAGTTTCAATGATCTCCATAACGTTGTACACAATTGTCAGCTGCGATAGTTAAATACACGGATATTGTAAAAACATTCTTGTTAAAATAAAATATATAATTCATTTAAACTGTTAGCTAACTACAAATTAAAAAAAAAACAGATTCAAGTTCCTAGGTAAAATGAATAAAACTAAACTCTATTCTATTAAGTTTTCTCCAATGTGGCACTTGCACTCGGTGTTTTGGCAAATAAATCTCTGTGCAGCCGTCATATGTTGCACAATGATTTGTTTCCCAAACAATTGCTCTATGCAGCTGCTAAATGCAACAAAACAAGTTTCTTTAATCCGCTAAAAAATGTTGTTTTCTCTTTTCTTCAACAGGTTAGACAACAACTCTGTTAACACATTCAGCACAACATTCACATAAGTAGACTTTATTCTCTCCCTTATTATCATTAGTTTTGTAATAGTAAAGAACGTTGATTTCGACCTCTCGATTTCAAGTGTAGATGCCGGTAACATAAAACATGTTTTACAAACAGTTTGTTTTTTACTTCCAAACTTAAACGATTCTTAGTAATAAATACTTTATTCTTAGACAAATAATCAATTTCAAAATATCAATAACAAAGCAAATCTAACAAAAATTGGCGTCATTTAACAAAACACTCATACAAATGAGGTACACTACACTTTGAACACATGGCCATAAACACTAGATGTTTTGCACTTTGATATCATCAATTAGACAAACTAGGTGTACATAACTTTGAACAAATCACTCAGAAAAACTAAGGATACTGCACTTTACACTCTTCAATTAGACAAAATAGATATACTTTAATTTGAAATGGTCATTTAGAAAATCTAGGTGAACTGCACTTTGAACTCGTCACTCAGAAAAACAAGGGGTAATACAAACATACTCAGCCGGTGCAATTGTGTGTATACTCTGCATCAGGTTAACTAAGCCTGGCACTGAATCAATATATGGAGTTACCAAGTTCGTGTCCAGTTCCAGTGAATAAACTGCGTCCTGCCCTGTATCAGGTTAACTACGTACTGCCTGTGGCAATTTGCCATTCTGAACAATATCACTGAAATAACTACGCCCCACACCTTATAAAGTTGCCAACGTCATGTCCAGTTCTAGTGAAATACCCAACCCGGCCCTTGATCAAGTTGCCAACGCTCTGTTCAGTTCCAGTAAATTAACTACGACTTTCCCTGTATCGAGTTATCTACATCCTGTCGGTAGTGAGCTACCAACTTCATAGCCAGTTCCACTGAAATACCCAGCCTGGCCCTTTAACAAGTTGCCGACGTCCTGTTCAGTTCCAGTAAATTAACTACCACTTTCCCTGTATCGAGTTATCTACATCCTGTCGGCAGTGAGCTACCAACTTCGTGTCCCGTGAACTGTCAACATCCCTTGGCTTTGCTCGGTCACTCAGTTGAAAACTCCCTGCCCTGTACCCACAAGCCACCAACGTCCCCTTATCTAGCTGCCTATGCCCGATTTTGTATTGGCGAGTTACACACGAACTGTCCAGTGTCGGCGATTTGCCTACACCCTGTCCAGTGAGCTACCGATGTCCCGTGACCTGTCCCGTTCACCCACAGCCTAATGACTGTGTCCCTATGATCTGCAATATAGTAACTTTAAAGTTCGTGAGAGAACTATTGTCACTTAAGAACAATTGACACTTAATTAATCCCGAGTGTTTTTTAAAATAATATTTTAATTCCTGTAGAGCATTTTTATTTAGTTTAAGTATGTTTTGTGTACATTTTCGTATGTATATTTAATTTTTTTCCCAGTTAGAAATTAACTTATTTCCTGGGTAAGTTTAAAAAGACTGCGATTGGTCCTTGAACCTATATTATTGATCTCTGTATGATAAACCTTAAATTTTATTACTATGGCTGGATATGTTAGTGAGAAAAGGACTTCAGAAGAAATTAGGCATAGGGTAATATCACTACATTATCAAAGAGAAGAACTTGTGGAATTTTTAAAGATAATGTGAAAAAACAGTTTGAGCAAGAACGTATAAAAAAAGAGAGACATGAAGAACTTATAAAAAACGCAGAGATTTCAAGAACATATAGATAAACAGAACGAGCTAGAACGTTTAGCTAAACCGAGATATGTAGAAAGTACAGTTAAACCGAGACAGTACGAGATAGACAGAGACATTGAGAACATAGATATAGGCAGAGACAAAACAAGCCAAATAAACTAGATGACGAATTTACTTTAACGACAGTGACGATGATGGTAGTCAGATGGAAGAATTTCACGGCATTGCCAGAATTTACTATAAGAATCCCTTTAAAAATGTAATGGGTTTTGTAACTATTGAACAAAAAATAGTTTTATTGGCGGCTATGGTGAAATGGACCGCAACCAACAGAGACAATACGAAATAGAGTCAAATAAATAGAAACAATCTGAACTTAACAAGCTGAAAATAGAGGCAGATAAACAGAGACTATCGGAAAATGATAAGTTGAAAATAGTGGTAGATAAACAGAGACAATTTGAACTTGATAAATTGAAAATAGAGGCAGAGAAACAGAGACAATTTGAACTTTGTAAGTTGAAAATAGAGGCAGATAAAGAGAGACACTCATAACTTGATAATTTGAAAACATTAGAGTCTTATAGAACTTGACCAATTAATCAATCCAAATAGACTTAAGAGTTGACAATCAGATGTTCTGTAAAACGTGCGTTTAGAATTATTTATTTTTTTAATATGTATATTTTTCCCTTTATTCTTTAGTAGATCCACATTTACTTTTATTTCCCTTGCGTTTATTTACAACAAACTCCTAAAAATTGTATGGAGGCAACAGAATTTTAGAGATCCAAATTGTGTTACAATTGTAAGTAAGTTAACCAGCGTACCAGCTGTTGACTAACACATTTTAAGACTTTCGGACACACAAATAAAGTGCTACAAAGTAATTTATAATAACAAAATATATCTCAAGCAAAACATGTGTTTAGATTGTGTATGCTATTTTACAACTTCGATACAAAAAGTAAATAATACAGTTTATCCATCATTTTAACATTATCCAATTATGGCTATTTCAGGTTCTTCTTCTTCAGTGTGTAAAAATGTCATCAATTCATTGAAAGAAATGGATACATCATCCAATCGTTGTTTTGGATTTTAGATTTTGTAAAGTTAAAGATGCACTACTCTCTTAAGCAATTTAAAATGGTTAACATTTAGCAAAGTTATATCACTGCAGCTGACCCTTAGCAATAGTGTGTGAGCTTTTATCAATATTTAGCTTGCACTCAGCCTCATTTAGCGAGATATTTTCACAATTTTTCAAACAATCAGCTCTTTTCAGCAAGATATCATCACATTTTATTTGACAAGCAGCTAGATTTAGCGAGGTGTAATTATATTTTAGCTAACCCCCAGCTGTCTTGGAATATTTTTACAAATTTTCTTTTTTGCATTACATTTAAAAACTTCTTCTAAAAACATCTTACTCCCAAAACTAAAACAATCAAGCTTAGCATCAGTTCTCTCTAAATGTATACATAACTAACACACGACCTCGTCAGGGCAATTGTATCATCTAAATAGAAACTGCTTTTATATTTTTACCCACATTCTTTACAAATATAAACAAAATAATATAAATTGAAGAGGTCAGTTTTGTTATGTATAATTTACAAACTTTGCATCCTTTTTCTATAACGTTTGTTTATTACTTTACAGAGGTTGTTACGTTTTAAAGAATTTCGTTATTTTTAAGTTTATTTTTTTATGTTTGGTGTTCGACACACCAACACCCTACAGGTGACACACGACTGTGGCACAACACACAGTTAGAAAAGCACTGACAAAGTAGGCAATCTTTAACCGTTACAGGATAATATAGAGGGCGCGTAGATCACACAGGATTAGGGAAGGTATGTATAAACTTGAGATGAGATTACCATTAAACATTCACCACCACCCCCCACAGCCTATTCTGTACTGGTAACTAATGAAACAAACTTTTGACTGAAAGTTTAATTATAAAACATTTACAAGCATGTTAATGATTGTGTTTTAAAAGAAATCTAAAGAGATTTACATAGCATACAACACAAAGCTGATCAATGTATTACCTAAATACACATTACTTTGAAATCTCTAGTTACGAAGCGAAGATGTTTTTCCTAAATAAGAATAAGAATATAAAGACACAAGCTAATTTACTGATTTATTACAACACATACGTTGGAAATACGGTCAAACTCTTTTTTTAATAGAGTTGAAGCAAAGTAAGGGAGATTAAAAATATTGTAACAGATATTTCTTCTTAATTGTGCTTCTTTCCCATTACTTATCAAATAGATCCACACATTGAAGGGATTGTTTGTATTATTGTACATTTTTAAGGTGTATTGTTATTGTGTATAGGCAGTGAACATTGCTTTTGAAGATTGTTATTTAAATTTTGTAATGAAAATTGTTATGGTTGATTGTTATTAAAACTTTGAACTGTATAATGTTATTGAACATGATTGTATACATTGTTATTATCCATTGTTAAGAACATTTTAACCAGATTCAGGAATATATAAATCCTAAAGAATCGTTGTTCAATCAATTTTTTTTTGTTTCTAGTTCATTTTAAATTGTTTTCTTTTTTAGTTTGTAATAATAAAAAAATCAAACAAGTTAACCAAAAATGAAACAAATTAAAATTCACTGACGTGGTGAAAACGTTGTTTCTTTCTTTCGAATTTTCATCTCCACAAATGAACACTTCTTGCCCTGATCCCAAGATACAAAATTCTGTGAATTACTCCCCCACACACCGTTTAGACGTGTTGAACTACAGTTATCGTACCACCAGCCTGAATTGTAAGTTTCGTAAATGGCACAATTAACAGCTGAAGCCTTGTCACTGTCCCTGTCCAATGTAGTAAATGCCTGATCCTTGTTGGAACTGAACCGATCAGTGGCATTTCCAGAGTACGCACCAAGACGTAGAGTGTACAGCTGGGTCTCGTCCTCAACTTTAAAGTAACTGTAGATGGCGTGTAGATTGACCATGTCACACTTCATGTCAATTCTTAGAGTGTACATTTCCTATGGAAAAAAACACTCTTGTAAATTATTATTTTTAATATCAACCCAATTTTTTTGGATAATCCATACTCTTCTTTATAATAAAGAAAAAAAAAAGAAAGAAACAATTAGTGTGTGTCTAGATTGTACTATAATAATGATGTTTAATTATTTCATTTGCATGTGACATTTTATGACAGTTAAGAAAAAACAATCTTGACATAAAGAAAATTACATGCGCTCTGCTGAAGACAATTTTGAATAAATACTTTAAATATTGAAAAAGAAAAATTCTGCAAATAGTATTCGACATTTTGGACTGTGCATAATGGCACTCTACAATGAGATGAATGTAAAATAACATCAATAAATAAAGATTTAAAATAACTTTAATTTTAAAAATAACAACAAAAATATGATGGTCTTTTACCGTTCGAGTCAGGTTGGACATGACGTCGTTACCGAGCCAAAAATCTCCCTGCAGAGAGCCAAATCCTTGTTTATAAGAGTCCCAGCCTACATTAAAACTTGTGTCTCCTTTGACACGTCGCTGGAAGTAAAGAGACATTTTCATTTTAAATATTAAACATAAACAGAGTTCTATTATATATATTTAAAAAACGGATAAAACGAGAGACATAAAAAAAAAATGTCATAAAGCGGTTTTCAGTCAGTCTTGTTCCGTACAGTGAGGAAACAAAAGAAACTTTGATCCTTATCATTGAAACGGCTTTTGAAATGGAACGGACGTTTTATTTAGTAAGTTCAACACTAAGGGGGAAAAGAAAAGCAGACTAAATAATTATGTCTATATACTCTTTAAAATGTGCAGAATCTTTGTTAGATGTGGATTTAGTTTTACCGACATGTTTTCACAGCTCCGTAATCAGCCTGATAGGAAACTTCCGTAGCTGTATATTCCGCTTGTGTGGCAAATGACACAATTGTGTCTTTTTCCTAATTGTCATTTGGCATAGCTTTATACGTGGATTGAATGTCTAATACCGTTGAATTGTTTTCAACCTGATTAGATAATGCCGTAGCTCTGTACTCAGCCAGACGGCAAATGCTGTAGAAGTTTATTCCACCAGAATCGTAAATGCCGTAGATGTGTATTCAGCACAGTTGGCAAATGTCGTAATTTTTTATTCAGTCATATTGGCAAATAACGTAGAAGTTTATGAAGTTATACTAGCAAATAACGTAGAATGTTATGAAGTTATATTGGCAATTACTGTAGAAGTTTATTCAGCTATATCGGCAATTACCGTAGATGTGCATTCAGCCATTTTGGCAAATGCCGAGATGAGGATTCAACTATTGTGGCAAATGTCTAGACATGTATTCAGCGTGATCGGCTCTTGGTGTAGTTGTGTATTCAGCTTAACAGTAAAATGACTTATCAGTATATAATATACTAGGTAGCCATTACTAATGTGCAGTTGTTTTGTTTCCATAGGTTGCGTGTACACAAATGGTTGAATCTTTAGCTAAGTGACGTCACTTAGTCATGAGAAGGGAAAGGACATCTTGGTGTTTTCATGTACAAAGATGTGTAGACCAGTGTAAGACAGATTATTGTACGCCATGTATTTCAGTACAATATTTTTAAAAAACATCATTCCACACAATGATGATTTTTAAAGTCATAAATAGTTTAAATCTTCATGAAAAAAGCGTCTAAACCATTGTTGCTTTCCGTAGCTTAAGAGATGACTGGCTGGGAATGAAACTATTTGATGTACTCTGTGGCGTCAGACTGGCCAGTCAACTTTTTGATGTACTATGTGGCTGTGGCGTCAGACTGGCAGGTCAACTTTTTGATGTACTATGTGCCGTCATACTGGCCGGGCAACTTTTTGATGTACTATGTGGCTGTGGCGTCAGACTGGCCAGAAAAATTTTGATGTACTATGTGGCATTGGCATCAGACTGGCCGGTCAACTTTTTGATGTACTATGTGGCGTCATACTGGCCGGGCAACTTTTTGATGTACATTGTGGCGTCAGACTGGCCGAGGAACTTTTTGATGTACTATGTGGCTGTGGCGTCATACTGGTCGGGCAACTTTTTGATGTACTATGTGGCTGTGGCGTCATACTGGCCGGGCAACTTTTTGATGTAGTATGTGTCTGTGGCGTCAGACTCGCCCGGCAACTTTTTGATGTACAACGTGGCATCAGATTGGCCAGGCAACTTTTTGATGTACTATGTTGCATCAGACTGGCCAGGTAACTTTTTGATGTACTTTGTGGCATCAGACTGGTCGGGCAAATTGTTGATGTACTATGTGGCGTCAGACTGGCCGGGCAACTTTATGATGTAATATGTGGCGTCAGACTAGCCGGGCAACTTTTTGATGTACTATGTGGCATCAGACTGGCCAGGCAACTTTTTGATGTACTATGGGGCAAAAGAAAGGCCAGGAAACTTTTTGATGTACTATGTGGCCTCAGACTGGCTAGGCAACTTTTTGATATACTATGTGGCATCAGACTGGCCGGGCAACTTTTTGATGTAGTATGTGGCAAAAGAAGGGCCAGGCCACTTTTTGATGTACTATGTAGCGTCAGACTGAAATTCCATTCACAAATGCATTAGTTCTATTTCAAATGATATTTGTATCGCTATTTTAAAAATTTAAAAAAAAATATAAAAAGTAACGGATTTATTCTTAAATGTTTGTATTAATTAAGAATCCTATGCTGGCGGGGGCATATCAATTCACTAAAGTTATATCGTAATCGGATGAATGGTATAGAAACGGTTGCGGAAATTATATGTATATATCTTTATATATAATTTTCGGCCCTTGACCACAAACTGAATAGAGTAGAATGGTTGTTTTACTTTCGAAACATACTTATTATGTCACACTCAAAACTGAATGTGGGATTTTGTATTTGATTAAGGTTCTATCCAACCATGCATTAGCCCTGTTTAAAATGATATTTTTATAGCTCATATTTGAAAAAAAAAAAGATGAAATGGCCCTTGCTCAAAACGAAATATCGTAAAATGGTTGTAATCATTTAAAAACTTTTGCAGGCATGCTCGAAAAATCTCACTAAAGTTTTGACGCATTCTGATTAATGGTATAGGAGCGCTTACGAAAATTATTTTTTGACAAGACTCTTATTTGAAAAAAAAATATATTAATAATCGAAGTCCCACAATGTAATATTTTAAAAGTGTTGTAATGACTCAGAAAAATTTGCGAGCTTGTGGTACATATCTCTTTAAAGTTTTTTCGCTGTTGCATTAATGGTGTAAGAGCAAATACGGGACATACATAAATACGTTCATGTATATTTATATATATATGTATATTATATAAATAATTTTTAGTTTGCGTTCTTAACATTTTCTATTCCGTGGCTTCGCTAAAATAACTTTATTTTTGTAGAAAAGGGAAAAAGAAAACCAACACAATTCCGTTTAACAGTTGTAATTTAAAAACATGTTCATACATAAAGGTAATATTATTTACATGTAAACCATTCAAAGCTTTCGACTAATTAAAAATCATACAATAATAATAAATGTGGGTTCTAAAGATAATTAATTATTAGAAATTTATCAACAACAAAAAAATAAATAGACACATTCGATGGAAATATAGAGGAGCTGAAATATATTGTTAATTAATATAATTTCATTTTGAGATTTATATTTAAAAAACAAAAAAAAATGAAAGTTATATGAATTAACGAAATTCATATATTTGATAAATACAAGTGTAATTTAAATTTATTTTTAAGTAAATGATCCCTTAATACAAAATAGAAGTATCTAAATTCACTAACAAACATTCTGTATGTATGTTTCTTTGTTTTCATTAGTCAGTGTGTTAAGTTGTCAGTGTGTTCTTTTGTCATGTCGTCAGTTGTCTGTTCATTTCCTAGTGATCTCATTAGTTGTCCTTTTTTTTTGCGTATCTTGTGATCATTTGCAGTTGAGCCTCTTAATATGTCTTGAAATAGTCAAACAGAGTATGTCGAAACTTGAATCAAAAGATATGGCAATAAGATATGAAAGTTTTGTCTCACAACCTTCCAAAGCAAACTAGACAAATGAAGTTACGGCCCAAAATACAAATATGTTTTTAAATATAGTTGAAATATTAAGTGATCGCCCTAGATATTTTAATCGTTATCTGAGATTTCACTGTAATAGAAATATGTATTTAAAATAATTCAATTGATACTTTTTTCTTGTTAGTCTACATTTCATATTTATAATGTTAAGAATGTAAAACATAATACATTTTGTTAGTTTCTATTAAATATAAGAATACTAATAACACTTTTTAAAGCAATAACAATCAAGTGAGTTTTACATAGAAATGTAAAGACGTCATGACCTGAGCAGACGTACATTTTATTTGAGTCTTATTTTCATTTCAACGAAATCCAAATATTTCAAGCCGGAGTGGTCATCCCAACATAAACCTGCCCATGTAGTATTCAAACCCCAAACACCGTTTAAATTGGAATGAAGGCACGAATTATACCACCAGCCTGATTTATAATATAGAGCACAATTAAAGCCAACCCAACCATCACTGTCTCTGTCTGGTGTAGAAAATGCCATGTTGTTATGGTAGCTCATTGCGTCCTTGACATTACCACTGAAAACACCGAGATGGAGTCTGTAGTTGTCTGACTCATTCTTCACCATAAAAGAATCATATTCAGCACTGTACGCATTACTTCCGTGTCTCATGTCAATCCTCAGTGTGTAGATTCCCTGGTTGTGACATAAGAGAAAAAAAAATGACATTGTCGCAAATGTTTTAAAATGTGAGTAATACAAAAACCCAATTTAATAGAAAATATTTAATGATTGCAATGATGGTTTACTGGCCGAGGAGATGATTGTAATGATTGTAATGAGGGTTTAAAGACCGAGAAGTTTTTTGTAATGATTGTTTACTGGCCAAGAAATTGATTGTAATGATTTTAATGATGGTTTACCGACCAAGGATATGATTGTAATGATGGTTTGCTAGCCAAGGAAATGATTGCAATGATGGTTTGCTAGCCAAGGAAATGATTGTAATGATGGTCTACTGGCGAGGAGATGATTGTAATGATAGTCTACTGGCCGAGGAGATGATTGTAATGATGGTTTGCTTTCCAAGGAGATGATTGAAATGATGGTTTACTGGCCGAGGAGATGAATGTAATGATTGTTTACTGGCCAAGGAGATGATTGTAATGATTTGAATGATGGTTTACTGGTCAAGGATATGATTGTAAGATTTTAATGATGATTTACAGGCCATGGAGATGATTGTAGCGATCTTTAAAGGGCCGAGGAGATGATTTTAATGATGCTTTACTGGTAAAGGAGATGATTGTAATGATAGGTTTACTGGCCAAGAAGATGGGGTAATGACTTAAAGTTGTAACCAGATCTTTAACACTCAACATATCATTTACCACTCTAAAAATATATCCTCTTCACCAAATTAACTTTCAATAGTAGACAGTTGCAGCAAAAATACATTTTGCTTCTCAGTGTAAAGTTAAAATAAATAAATAATACACTCATTGTTGAATTTTTTTTTGTACAACTAATGAGCGATTTAGAGGCGCTCATTAATACAAATTCGTTTTAAAAGCAGTTCAGAGACAAAACTAAAAATGTAATCTTTTCAATAATAAATGAACGGGAATGAAAAGGATAACAGCAGGCAGCAACGCTATAAATTGGATACTTTATATAAATTGATTGATACTTTATATAATTAGCATGATAAAACTAATGGTATATTTTATGTGAATTGATTTATATCATACACTTTTCCTGTTACAATTCGTCACGTGTAAGGCGTCTTTTCTTTATCTACGTGTGTCCCTTTGTTTACAAAAGAAATGGTGGGACGAGACATTTGTTAAAATAAAATTTCATAAACTAAGGAATTTTTCAAACATTTCTAATTTAAAACTTCTTATCATTTAACTCAAGGCTGCAAAATTCGCACCCAGTTATCAGAACAGAGTGGTTTAATTTAAAAAATCTATTTGAAATATCATTTCTTTATAAATGACATCTGAATGGGATTTAGTCTAAAGAGACTTGGGTCCGAATAGCGGCTATGAGTACCCGGATCCCTTTCAACTAAATCCCATTCGAAAGTCCATTGTGTTAATTTATTTTAGTTAAATTGAAGAAGTTTTTTTTACAAACATTATATCATTTCAATTATCTTTCATTTGATACCTCATTTTGTCTTACAAACTCATCGATAATATTTTAAATATTTTTAATCCCTACCCCTCACTTCTGATACCTGGGTGCGAATAGCCACTTTGGTGACTTAATATCTGTCTATAAGAGTCTGATAACGCTCTTAAAAAAGTGAGAATGTATCACACCGTGGTTATCGCAACACTCTTGGTAGAATAAAAATGTGTGCATCACGTGGGTAATGGCCACAGTCTAGACAAAGGGAGAATGTATCACCCCGTGGTTAGAGCACCACTTTTGAAGGAATGAAAATGTGTGCTCAACATGGTTACGGCTAAACTTTGTATAGCATGAAAATGTGTACACCACGTGGGTTATGGCCCGATGCTAAAGAGAGTAAAATGTGTGCACTTTATGTTTTTGGACCCACTCTTGTTAGAGTAAAATTAGTATGGAATTAAAGGTCATATTTTGTACTGGCTTAAAATTTATGTTCATAATTTGCCTTTTATTGGTATAGAATTAAAGGTCATATTTTGTACTGGCTTAAAATTTATGTTCATACTTTGCCTTTTATTGGTATAGAATTAAAGGTCATATTTTGTACTGGCTTAAAATGTATGTTCATAATTTGCCTTTTATTGGTATAGAATTAAAGGTCATATTTTGTACTGGTTTAAAATGTATGTTCATAATTTGCCTTTTATTAGTATAGAATTAAAGGTCATATTTTGTACTGGCTTAAAATTTATGTTCATGATTTGCCTTTTATTAGTAGAGAATTAAAGGTCATATTTTGTACTGGTTTAAAATTTACGTTCATAATTTGCCTTTCATTAGTATTGCATTAAAGGTCATATTTTGTACTGGCTTCAAATTTATGTTCATAATTTGCCTTTTATTAGTATGGAATTAAAGGTCATATTTTGTACTGGCTTAAAATTTATGTTCATAATTTGCCTTTTATTGGTATAGAATTAAAGGTCATATTTTTTACTGGCTTAAAATTTATGTTCATAATTTGCCTTTTATTGGTATAGAATTAAAGGTCATATTTTGTACTGGCTTAAAATGTATGTTCATAATTTGCCTTTTATTGGTATAGAATTAAAGGACATATTTTGTACTGGNACTTGACCATTGGCACGCCTCTAGAAAAATATTTCATTAATTATTTGTATTTTGTCATTTACGTAACGTAATGAATGTGCTAATTAAGTTTTTCATAAAAGGTTTACGTCAATCTCTGATATAATTATCTCAAAAATGATTTTTTTTGTTGTTGTTTTTTTAGAAAAAAAAAAGGTTATAATAATTGTTTCTCAAATTGAAATTAAGAAAATATACTTGGGATTAAACAATAAAAGATAATTAATCATTTTTAATTTAACACGTCTTTAAATTAAAAAAATCATCGGCATCCTTCCGTCTCGTGAGACGATGGTGCATCACCGTTTGCTTGGGTTGCATTTTCTCGAGTGGCTGTGCAGTCCTATCCTTGAGTGACAGTCTTTATCACAGTTTTTACACTCGAGTTCCGTGCTTCTAAATGTTTTGGCATTTCTCCTAGCTCTTCTGTCTGCAGCCTCTTCCATTCTTCGCTCCTCGGCTACCATGACGCCCTCTTTGACAACTGTGCGTCACGTAGATTGGTCTTTTGCCTTACACTCCAAGTCACTTGTATGAATTTTGGCTGGTTTCATGTCCCTTTGACAGGCATCTTTAAATCGCAGATGTGGGCGACCTGTTTTCCTCTTTCCCGAAGCAAGTTCAACATATAGGAGGTCTTTCGGAATGCGGCCGTGACTCATTCTTTTAACATGACCTAGCCATCTCAGGCGTCTTTCACTAAGGATTGTGAACATGCTTTGGGTATTCGCACGCATTAGGACCTCACTATTAGTCACTTTTTCTTGCCATTTAATCCCAAGGATGCGACGCAGGCATCTCATATGGAAGCGTTTAAGCTTTCGCTCTTGGGATGTATAGGTGGTCCATGTCTCGCTCCCGTATAGTAGTGTACTGATGACACAAGCTCGATAGACGCACAGTTTGGTTTTCTCCGTTAGCTTGGTGTTTTGCCAGACCCGTTTATTTAGTTTAGCCATTGTGGCAGCTGCCTTGCCGATTCTGCT
>CAXITT010000861.1:0-10181 GCA_964033795.1 Lymnaea stagnalis
AAAAAAAAAATTGAACAAGAAATAATAAAAAAAAGGCTAAAAATATTCCAAAAAAAAAAAAAAAACCCAGTTCAGTGACACCCCCACAAAATCCATACACCCCTGTAGTGGAGCACGGGTGTATCAGCTGGTCAATTACAACATTATATGTCAGTAAACGTTTCTGATATTATTAACTTATATAACTATGTTTATTTTTATTTATTTTTTTTTGTTGGGTGAAAATAAATGTACTTTATGAGAGAATACTTTGTTTATATAAGCATATATAAATGAAAATATCCATGCATTCTAATCCAACCCTTAGTTCATGAACCTCCATGTAACAATTCAGTATTAAATGTAACATCACCATGTGTCCACAGATACCCATTTTCCACATGAAGCTAAGCCACTCCTAGAAGTCGCAGAAATATTGTTTCTCCAACAATTACACAGACATTTACTAATCCCCCTCCCCTCCGTTCCACCAAACGCCATTTTTTTTATAGTTCTACAAATTTCCACCAAAAGCAAATGATCGCCAATCTATTAATGCTCGCTTGCCGTGGTTTGCAATGAACCCAAGCCCGAGAGTGCGTTGTCTCCCTTCAAAACACAAGAGTCCTTCCAAAAAAGATGTTCTATAAATACACATCTTCACGGAGAGCCAGATGGGGTTAATATCTTGGTTTGGTCGCATGTGGTTGAGTCAGTAATCCTCAGACGTTTTTGGCCGGCCAAGTATCAACAAGATGATTGAGCTCATGGTTGGATGCATTTCTTCTTAAACATCCCTTCCAGGAAAATAAGCCACGGCTGTGGAACTCTCTTTCGTTTTCTTTTAGTTTTTTTGTAATATCTTTAAGATCCAGCGATTAATGAAACATATTTAAAGATATTTGTCATTATATTCTTAATGAAGCTTTAAAAAAAAAAAATCGAGCAAAATGGGATTCGAATGATAAAAATAACGAGGTTTTATTTCCATTCAGTTTCTCTTCATGATTTTTAAAGGAAAAAAAAATTGCATGGATTGTTTTATACATTAATTTCATGGTGGCCTTGAGATGTATAATTAGTTATGATGTTTCCCATTTCTTTAAAGGCTATTAGTAAACATTTTATTTGACTTCTTTCACTTTCGGGGGAGAGTATGGTTGTTTCTGTTCGGGAGGTTAGTTCCATATCAGGCTACATTTCTCTGGCTTTAAAAAGCAAAAACAACAAAAATAATAACAACAACAACAATACTAAAAACAACAATAACAACAACAATACTAAAAACAACAATAACAACAACACCTAAATAGTCTAATATCTCCGGGCCTTGTGTGAGTGCCTGTGTATGTGTGTATGTGTTTAGGTGTTTTTGTAACGTGTTTATGAAATATCAGGAGCGTTACGTTTATATGCTTAAGTCATTGTTTACATTGTATCCGCCCTCATTACCACCAAACTGTCTCCATTGTATCCGCCCTCATTCCCACCAAACTGTCTCCATTGTATCCGCCCTCATTCTCACCAAACTGTCTCCATTGTATCCGCCCTCATTACCACCAAACTGTCTCCATTGTATCCGCCCTCATTCCAAACAAACTGTCTCCATTGTATCCGCCCTCATTCTCACCAAACTGTCTCCATTGTATCCGCCCTCATTCCAAACAAACTGTCTCCATTGTATCCGCCCTCATTCCCACCAAACTGTCTCCATTGTATCCGCCCTCATTCCCACCAAACTGTCTCCATTGTATCCGCCCTCATTCCCACCAAACTGTCTCCATTGTATACGCCCTCATTCCCACCAAACTGTCTCCATTGTATCCGCCCTCATTCCCACCAAACTGTCTCCATTGTATCCGCCCTCATTCCCACCAAACTGTCTCCATTGTATCCGCCCTCATTCCCACCAAACTGTCTCCATTGTATACGCCGTCATTCCCACCAAACTGTCTCCATTGTATACGCCCTCATTCCCACCAAACTGTCTCCATTGTATCCGCCCTCATTCCCACCAACAAAATGTCTAACAGTCATCCACTTTCATCCCCAACAAAATGTCTAAAAGTCATCCACTTTCATCCCCACCAAACTGTCTAAAAATCATCCACTTTCATCCCCAACAAACTGTCTAAAAGTTATTCACTTTCATCCCCACCAAACTGTCTAAAAATCATCCACTTTCATCCCCACCAAACTGTCTAAAAATCATCCACTTTCATCCCCAACAAACTGTCTAAAAGTTATTCACTTTCATCCCCACCAAACTGTCTAAAAGTCATCCACTTTCATCCCCACCAAACTGTCTAAAAGTCATCCACTTTCATCCCTAACAAAATGTCTAACAGTCATCCACTTTCATCCCCAACAAAATGTCTAAAAGTCATCCACTTTCATCCCCAACAAAATGTCTAACAGTCATCCACCTTCATCCCCAACAAAATGTCGAAAAGTCATCCACTTTCATCCCCAACAAACTGTCTAAAAGTTATCCACTTTCATCCTGTCACAAATGACTGGGGCGGGATATAGGACAGAGCTCCATTGTGGTTAAGGTAACTTATAGGATGGAAGGAAACTGCTGTTAATGGGGTTAAGTTAAGGTTAATAGACTCTCACATCTTGATATAGTGGGGGATTGTTTCTTTGGATAATAGTATGTTCGGGTTTTCCAGACTTCGCATGATAATTTTTGGGTTAACAATGGGAAGGTCTAATTGACGAGAAATTAGGGGCATGGGTGTGTTTATAGATAGCATTCCTGGACCACCTATGGGGGGTAGAGAACCACATATAAGAGGAAGCTTTCACTGAGTTAAGTTAGTTGAGGGAGAGTGAACAGAGGTACGACCAATTGAGGAAGAGGGAACAGAGGTACGACGTAGTTGAGGAAGAGAGAGAAAAGACCTACGATAGAATGAAGCAGTTGTTAGGGAATAGTTGCTAGTGATCAGGAGACGACAGATGACTAGAAGAACTTATATCTTACAAATAAACACTTTCATTATCGTTGGACACCAGGAGTTTGAGTTTTTGCATTTCGTCCAAGTCTACTTTGTGCTTTTGTCTGTCTCAACGCCTAGACACCCACAATATAAATCACAGAGAGGAGCGGTCCTGTACTGACCACTACTAAGTCAACATAGTTTGTGTTAAGTCAGGACCGGAGCCCTCCTCCGTAACCACCGTTCTGTGACACATCCCAACCAAACTGTCTAAAAGTCATCCACTTTGATCCCCACCAAACTGTCTAAAAGTCATCCACTTTCATCCCCACCAAACTGTCTAAAAGTCATTCACTTTCATCCCCAACAAAATGTCTAAAAGTCATCCACTTTCATTCCCAACAAAATGTCTAAAAGTCATCCACTTTCATCCCCAACAAAATGTCTAAAAGTCATCCTCTTTCATCCCCATTAAACTGTCTACAAGTCATCCACCTTCATTCACACCAAACTGTCTAAAAGTCATCCACTTTCAACCCCAACAAACTGTCTAAAAGTCATCCACATTCATCCCCAACAAACTGTCTACCACTCATCCACATTCATCCCCAACAAACTGTCTACCACTCATCCCCTTACAAAGTGTGTCTACCATTAACTAGGTTGTATCACATATTCACCTTAAACTCATCTCAAAATATAAATTATTGTAGCGGATAAACTGTAAATATCAGATGACTTTTAGTGATTACACTCCATCTCACCATGAGCTCCTATGTCTAAACCTAGCTGCAATTTATAAATATTATTTATTGATTTTCGAATATCATTAAGCTAATGTTAAAAACATTAGCTTAACGATAATCGAAAAATTAATGAATACAACAATGAATTATTTAATAAATGGTATCGAGCATGTTGTCACTATTAATAGCGATCTGCATATTGTGTGAGCTGCAACTCACGTGCCTTAGTACCAGCTATTAACACCGGCTGGTAAGGGGGTTGGTGGAAAAGTTTTAAAGAACGGCTGCTCTATCGTGTTGGGGGAGGGGGTAATGCAAAGGTTTTAGATAACGGCTGCTGTATCTCGGTGGAGTGAGGCTCCTTTTTCTCGAAGTAGAAAAATGAGGGGCGGGGGTGTTGTTCTATCTCTTGGTGTCTGTGTTAATAAGTCATTGAAATTAATCAGAGAGTTATTTAAGCGTCTAGACAGTGGACATACTTGACACATAATTTGGTGCTCAAAGATAGGTGTTGATTTCAATTCATTATGTGGAAGTTGTAGGGAATTAGGAAAGAACTTTGGGGGGCTAAATATGAACTAACAAGATCCATAATATTATACTTTAAATCTGCACCTTACCTAGTCTGATCTTTGTTAACATGTATTTTCAATAACTTGGGCCCATTTCATTACCAACTATTGGATTGACCGTAATCGATTCAGCTGTAGGAATCGATTACATTTAAAAAAAATAAGATGTAGGTTAACAGTTGTCAACAATGTTATGCAACACACGTATTCGGCGTGTGGTGCGATCTTAAGGGGTGATGGTGATTTGTATAGCTGCTGGCGTATTAGCGTTTCAGAACTTGGACCACACTTCTTCTCACTTGATAGTCAAAAGGGCTTCAAAGACCATAGTTATAATTATACTTAAAACAGTAATAATCATACTTATAACATAGTTATAATCATACTTACAAACTCGCAGCCTACGAAGCTATTTAAACCATTCGTTTAAGATTTTTATTTTATAACTTAAACCATCAGAATAAGGCAAATAATTTTTTTTTTTTTTTTTTGATGTGACGATTGACTAAAAATTTTTTATCCATTCTAGACATCAATCCAATAAGATTTATATATTTTTTTCAGGGGCTAATGGAATGTGACAGATCAAACAGCTGTTGTGTGTTGAAGGAGAGAAAGTAGTGTCCTTGAAGGACTTCTTCTTTTCAGGGAATAAAAAAGCGAGACATATTACTTTAAAAGATTTTTATTTTATAACTTAAACCATCAGAATAAAGCAAATAATTTTTTTTTTTTTTTTTTGATGTGACGATTGACTAAAAATTTTTTATCCATTCTAGACATCAATCCAATAAGATTTATATATTTTTTTCAGAGGCTAATGGAATGTGACAGATCAAACAGCTGTTGTGTGTTGAAGGAGAGAATGTAGTGTCCTTGAAGGACTTCTTCATTTCAGGGAATAAAAAAGCGAGACATATTACTTTAGAGATTCCGCCATGGGAGTTTAACGTCTACCTCCAGCGCAGTCGCCGGGGCCTCGGGCTAGAACTGTCCCGACTAATTACTACAGAGGAAACTCTGAAGTATCTCTGTCCGACGCGATGTGCGAGCAGGCGCGAGATTGAGATGTGACGAGAACACGGTTAGACTGCCGAGGTGCAAGGGCGTGTCATCAAGGTGAAGGTCAACATAAACTACCTGGAGGTGACCTCCCAACACGAATGTGACAGGTTTTTTTTTTGTTCACCTGTGTTTATGACAACTGAAACCTTTCAACCATACGATTTCATCTCATGTCAATCAAACTGGTTTTAGTTCTATGACCCTTAAGAAAACTGCCGAGTTTGATTTGAAAGCTTGACTAAACACACAATAATCTCTTCAAACAAAATCACAAAACAGATCACTAAAGAATTTATTAGATGCTTACTTATCTTCAGTAAAACGCTTTCATGTTGACTTGAAAAAACTTTACATTCTCTATTGTCTTGACTGGTTTCGAAGGCCCTCTTCAGACACAACTTCGTTGTTGCTCTGTTTTTTTGTCTTTATTCCGACTTTCAAATAGTATATGCTTACGGCCTGAACTCTGCCTCTGCTGTATCATCCTATAGGAAAAAGGCTTGAACATTAGACTCCACTATTTTTTTTTTTTGTTAATAGGACCCCATACCTTCAAACCCAAAGCAGAGGTATTTAGAACGTCTTATCTTTATTGCATCTTCAAGGTATTTCATATGAGTGCTTTAACGGTGATGAGTCCATGAAAATGGGAATTTGGTCACACTTTCAAATGAGCATGTTGTTAACATAACTCTTCGTAATGACGTGCTATGCTCAAATAAGCCCAAGCTTTAACGTAGTTAGCGAGAGGAGGAGGGGGGTGCAGTTCGAAACTAAAATTATCTGCCCAGAATGTCGGGCATTAAAAAAGATTAAGTTTCTAAATTTAGCGCCCGACTACGCACCCCTCTGCACAGGACAGTGGAAATCTACCTGCAAGGTGAGCGATAATCCATGGCTAATCTTGACAGGTTAATCCAAAGAACCAACTTTCTTGGTTGATGTCATTTAGTGGCTTGTTTGTGAGTGCTTCCACAGACAGTATTTTCTGGGATGATGTCATTTAGTGGCTTGTTTGTGAGTACTTCCACAGACCGTACTTTCTTGAAAATTAAATTAAAATAATTTATTCAAAACTGAGGTTTTAACAAAAAATTTAAAAAAATAATCTTTATTTAATTTTAAATCAGTACCAGGATCCAAGGGAAGATAACAAAATGTATGATTTCATATATATTGCCAGCCATACAATATTAATCTCAGGTGATGTCATGGATGATGCCATCTATATACAGACATCCAACATAAACCCTTATTGAAGTGCATAGATTCAGACAGCATATTACTCAGACACGACGCCAGGACTAAGAAAAGTTCAATTGACATCTAAGACATAAACATATCCTGGTTAGCAAGACACCCCTGACAGTGGACATGAACCACAAGTACATAACGTGACATGATGGCACTGTCTGGTAAAAAAAAAACTGTCAGTTCACGTGAATCCAAGGAAATCACGAAACAAAATAGGAAAAAAAACAACATAACTTCCTGGACAAGATCGCTCAACAGACAGTTCACTTGAGTCCAGAGCACATCATGTTTATAAATACGGCCAATTTCCATATCAGCACTATGGTCAGTCTGGTCCAGTAAGTCTCCGGCCCCAACGCCTGGCCAATCTTGATGACGGCTTCCTTCCACGGAGTATGCCCTAAATATTCATTGCACCGTGCCATTGGTCCGTCCAGTCAACTTTGATCCCAGTGCTATGCTGTATCCCTGACGTCCGTAAATACCCTAAATTAAGCTAGTATGTAGTTTTATCATAAGCATATCATTATGTGAATACATATAACAATTGTCCCACATTGATTAGAGCAATTTAGAGAGGATACATTATTCTGTGCCGCATTTGGTCGCAGTTTAATCTAATATTAGGTTTAATGACATGCGGCCCAGCGAAAAGAGAATAACCCATCCTAGTGGCCGGTGAAGCATTTTAGGCTGGCACCCGGCTATAGAGCTGACCATGGGGTCAATGAACTTGGACATGACTCTTTTATACGGTCAGTTAACCCAAGATGAGGGTTAATGTATACATTAATTTAAAACAGTGTGAGACGTTTGAGTAATGGCATTCAGAGGTCGACCACCGTGTCTGTGGTTTACATTAGAGATACATATATTTATTGCAGTGTGAGACTTTGAGTGATGGCACTGAGAAGTCGGCCAATGTGTGTGTGGTTTTCATCAGATTCAGTCCGTCTTTTAAGTATCATTTGCTGACCCCTGAATAATATTAATATAATTATATCCCTACGCAGCTTTAAGATGTAATGTACAGCATTTCCTTTTAAAGAAAAAAATAGTTCATCGATTATTCCCGTATATATATACGTATATATATATATATATATGCGAATGAGCTAGGCTGACCGTAACGCCAAAAAAACCGAAAAGATTTTAATACGTTCGGATTTTTAAAAACGATCATAGTTATTTTCTATTATTTTACGGAAATCGAATACATTTAAATGGGAAAAAAAGTATATATCCGATTTTTTTTTAGTAAAATTTTAAGTGTTATTATTAAAAATTACAAATACATTTAAAATAACAACCAAGGAACTATCTTAAGCATTTTATATGCGTTTGAGAGTTATGAGAACAAAAACTAGATCCAATTTCGCCAGAAGTTGACCCACTTACATAACCGTATCATAATAAACGATAAATCACATACAGTTCAATAAATTCAAACAAAAATAGATATACAGGATTGGTAAGAAAATCATTGTATTTAAGGATGGTTTAATCTTTTTAATGAATTTAATAATTATAAACCTTTTTGGAGTAAACAAATTGCAACTTATTAAATGTTAAAAAATGCGAAGCTTAAATTTTGTGTGGTAAGTTTAAAAAAAAAATAGTCAGTTATTTCAAAAGCAAGCCATTATATTTTATAGTTTATTTATGTCACGTGGTTAGAATCCATTATAGCTAACTCTGGTCATTTGTGATTTCAAATTAAGTTCTTATAAGGTTGTTCATTTTGTATTCACTGTGATGAAGCAAACATATTCTATTTTTTGGTACACCATGAGCCATTAACATAAATTTAGATTTAATGATACGACCATAAGTACATCAGGATCACGTAACAGTTGACAATTTGACGTGCAGTTAGAAAGTCTAATGAACATAATTTTATGTCGGCTTCGTATTCTGGCCAGGTATACAACTCATTTGTCCTTTTATACTTTGCTAAAACGTGTGAGATTAACGTACTCTAAGTAAGAAGAGACCTTTTATACTTTGCTAAAACGTGTGAGATTAACGTACTCTAAGTAAGAAGAGACCTTTTATACTTTGCTAAAACGTGTGAGATTAACGTACTCTAAGTAAGAAGAGATCGCGATATTTGAGTTCAAAGTTTTAGCATTAAGCACAAACTGTTTAAATACAAGAGTATGTTTCAAATTTCAAAATTTACATAACATGTTTAACCCAAAAAATTGGATACGATTTGTATTCTTGTTGATGTGTGCATATTCCAAACACTTTTACGGGATATTTAACAAATATCGATTGTCGTCATTAAAGGTAGATTTGTAATTTATAGAAAAAACTAATCTGAGATTAGCGCAAATAGTAAATTTCAAATGATCTTGCTCGAGAGATGAATAGACACAGCATTTTGTTGTAAATTAATCAGCATTGACAATGTTCAGTGGCGTAGGTAGGGGAGGGGGAAGGGGGTCCAAATTCGAAAGTCCCCCCGGGTCCCTACTTGAGGGGGGCCCCCAAAGGAGTGTCCACATTTTTTTTAAAATTAAATAATGTCGAATGTCAAAATGGACGGGCCCCCAAATCCCTAGCTACGCCACTGATAATGTTGAAGTAGAAGGGAGAAACCCATTTAAGATGTTTCTGTTAATGCCTTCATTAGTACTCTTATGTAGACGACGTGTTTACGTCATCTTTCCCCGTGAATGAACTCTAGCTGACCCCAAGTTCGGTACCGCATTTAAGGGCTGGCTAACTAAATATAGTCTCTCTCTTACGACTAAATAAACTCTATAGTGTGTATAATTAGAATTATGTAGAAATATCGAGAAGGGAATACACTGTGTAAGCCCATCAGAGAAGTATCTATTAAACAGGCTATATATACGCCTAGAGAGATTGAGCGACAGGAAGGACGCGTGAGATATTTTGAGCGAGCAACATCACCATAGAAATTGTACCTCTACGAGACAGAGATTTGTTTACTTACATTTTAATGCGTGCGCGTAGATTCCTCTTCACCATTGTACCTTTTCACAACATTGTATCGTCGTCAACCCTCAACATTGCACCGGTACCAGCCAATCATTGTACTGTAAGCCAATGACTTTTAAATCAGTTTTATCTTTGATTTTGTAATTTATAATTAACATAACAAAATTATTAAAAAGCAATTAGCCCTGGTTTGGGTATCGTTGTCTTTGTTGTAGTATTTAACCTACGGTATCGTCTTTTGTTGTCTACTGTTTTAGGAACGAGCCATTTAATTAAATAAGAGATTCGATTCTCTAATCTTACAGCGGTACGGAACAGTACAAAATAAATGATGATGTAATGATACTAAATTAAAGTTGACCTAATGTAAGTGTTCTATATATTAGGTAAGGGAAAGAACAGAACAGAAAATGGGTAGGCATTCATTCCGCACACAAAATAGTCACAGAAATCGGAAGAAAAGTAAGAGAGTGGGCGGTAGTACAATATGAATCTAAACAGGAAGAGATATAACGTATCCGGAAATTTGTTTGAAAGAAATTCCGTCGACGGAAATTTGGTTGAATCTTTTTTTTTTTTTTTTTTTTTTTTTTTTTTTCACCTTTTAAATTTTTTCTTAAATTTTCTTTTTTAACTTTTGTTTTTTTTTT
>CAXITT010000861.1:10430-43923 GCA_964033795.1 Lymnaea stagnalis
CCTGCAACCATAACTTGACTTTTGCCTGCAACCATAACTTGACATTTGCCTGCAACCATATCTTGACATTTGCCTGCAACCATAACTTGACATTTTCCTGCAACCATAACTTGACATTTGCCTGCAACCATAACTTGACATTTTCCTGCAACCATAACTTGACATTTTCCTGCAACCATAACTTGACATTTTCCTGCAACCATAACTTGACATTTGCCTGCAACCATAACTTGACATTTTCCTGCAACCATAACTTGACATTTGCCTGCAACCATATCTTGACATTTGCCTGCAACCATAACTTGACTTTTGCCTGCAACCATAACTTGACATTTGCCTGCAACCATATCTTGACATTTGCCTGCAACCATAACTTGACATTTTCCTGCAACCATAACTTGACATTTGCCTGCAACCATAACTTGACATTTGCCTGCAACCATAACTTGACATTTGCCTGCAACCATATCTTGACATTTGCCTGCAACCATAACTTGACTTTTGCCTGCAACCATAACTTGATTTGCAGAGGTGGAGGGGGCGCTTGCTTTCTTTTTTTAAATATATTTCATTCTCAATACTCGGCGAACGTCTATGGTGGGACCAGCCACTGCTGAGTCCAGCCCTGCCACCAGGTACTCTGGGATAGATACATCATAAACGAATCTAAAAAAGCTCTGTCTCCAGCCACTGATGAGTCCAGCCCTGCCACCAGGTACTCTGGGATAGATACATCTCAAACGGATTCTAACAACCTAAGACGACCACCGGAGAAACACGGCCGAACTCCTGGGCATCTGAGCGCACATCGGATCGTTATCAGCCATCTCCTTCCCGATCGCGGGAGGGGGTAACCCGCGGGGCGATGCTTGCCTGCGCCTAATGATAACAAAATCTGGTGGTTAGTTCAAGTGCCTATATCCGATGATCTCTAAAAACAAACAGATCTGGGGGATGTTTGATGCTCTTGTTTAGTGCCGGTGTGTGCGCAATGTTGTAAATAAGCCACAGGTGAGAGAGTAAGGCCAATTTTTGCACGTGATCTAATCGGCCCAGGTTTAATGCGATACTTTTAAGACTTGTTAATTTCTGAACATTAATGTTCAACAGCAGCGGCGTCGAGGGTGGTATCAAGGCAAGGGCGTCCTTTATCGTTTTTCTTTTGTTGTTGTAATCTATAAATTATTTCAAGGGAATATCACGTTTATGTTCAAAGGCATCAGTGGTTTTACGATTTGTTTATTGCAGGTTTTGGGTGTGCCTCCGACAGTTTTAGCATGGATCCGCCCTTGAAAACCACCAACCACAAGGGGCTGGGCTGCAATAAAACTAAGCCGTCTGATAAAATGCACAAAGCTAGACAAACGTTCTGACAGTTATAGAGCAGATGATTCCAAGAATGGATCAGAACGATGACGTCCTAAAATGCACCAAGCTAGACAAACGTTCTGACGGGTATAGAGCAGATACAACTGCCCACGGTAGGCTAATTGTTCATACTGTCCACGGTAGGCTAATTGTTCTTATACTGCTCACGGTAGGCTAATTGTTCATACTACCTACAGTAGGCTAATTTTTCATACAGTCCAAATACAAGATAATTAAGAAAAAACAATTTCATTGTTCATTGTTTGTTTAAAAAAAAACAACCTAGGTAATAAACTCATACCCAGGTGTTGTTGTTATTTTTTTTTTGCACAAATTTGTATGATTAAACTTAAGATAAAGTGAAACTTTCCCAGGGCGCCAGCTGCCCTAGGGCCCGCCCTGGCTGCATAGATGTTTTCTCGATTATAGAATGTACACCAGATATGAAGAAGTCAGCTTTGTAACAGACGGCTTTGATTAATGATAGAAAAATGAAAGGCCATTTATTTTTTTCTTTATCCAAAGCAAGCAGGGTGTTCAACATCTAATTAACATTGCCTGTCTCAAATGACGGCTACATGGTTTTACAGTTTATGAATATAGTATTGTTTTTATATATACATTTAATCGATGTGATTTTATCCCAACTTTGAATACGCAAAAAAAAAAAAAAAAAAAAAAAAAAAAAAATAAAAAAAATTTCGAATTAAGGCCAATTTATAAAATTTGTTTAACATAATGATATATATTTATAATTTGGTTTAACATAATGATGGATATTTAAAATTTGGTTTAACATATCACATATATTAAAAATGTGGCTCAACATAAGGAAATATATTTAAATTTTGGTTTAACATAATGAAATATATTTAAAGTGTGGTTTAACATACTGACATGGCGTTAAAAGAGATTTCATCTCAGATTTATTGAAAGGAGGAAATAATCATCGAGGAATCAAAGTGACCTTTACACAATTTCTGGCAGAGACCCTCAAACCCCCATGACATCTTGCGTTGTCACTTACTTTAAATTGAGATCCACTGACTGCTGGACAAATGAAGAGACAAAGCAAAACAAGGTATGTGGAAGCTTAAATTAGAGAACAGGACAAAAATATTAGGACGTTTCGGGATAGAGCCGTCTTCAGCACACAGGACAAATGAAGATATCACAAAGAACAGAGCACAGTAAACCACTCAAGAAATATCCAGTGTTGTCACTGGAAGTGGGAACACATACTGGGCTTGAATGCAGTCCTTTAATTATAAAGCAAAACACAGGATTAATTTTATCAGAAAACAATTGCACTTTTTAGATACATTTAAACATTCATTTGATATTCCATTTTATCAACTTATCATCTTTGTGGGGGTTGAAGACGCCGAATGGATTGTTGCTGAATTCCATTTGTGGAGTTTGATGACGCCAAATGGATTGTTGCTGAATACCCTATATGAGGTTAGCTATCAGAACAGAACTATTCCTCAGGTATTAATGTGTTTACGTGACGTGAATAGGTGACGTGGAGCTTATTTAAGTTCTTAAATTCACCGAGCAGAGGTTGCAAGTTTCTATACCTCTTCGAATGTCCACTACATCTGGGGAGCATAGTTTACGTCTGTTCAGAACTGCTAGATAACAAGTGGATCTATTTAGATTATGTTCGTGTATTATTGTAGAGTTCTGTTGACTTTTTATGGTCTTGTATTTAAATGTGGAAATTATTTTAGAGCCTCACAATTGTATTACATAATAAATTTTCGAGAACTTATTCATGGCTTCATTTTGTTTCCTTTAGAAACATTTTTGTGGTCCCTCTCTCTCCCGTGTTCACAGATTTATTTCAAGACATCCACCATATAATTCAGATAACGAGAACACATGGCTGACGTGTTTACAACCCAGCAATACAAATAAACTCCAGATATTCAATCTTTATGCCATTAGCCTTTTTTGTTTAATAATCATTTTCATAAAGATTAGGGATGTTCTTTATAGCGCTTTACAATTGAGTTTCTCCGTTTTGACAACTGCACATAACATACAGTGGCAGATCCCGAGAATTGTTTCCTGAAGAAGCTCAAACAACTTTAAAAAACAAAAAAAAAACAAAAAAAAACATAGTTTATTTAGAGAAGTATGTTAAATTTAATATTAACAAATTTTAAAAAAAAATTTGGGGTTTAACAGATGGTTTAACCTTAAATCCAATAATGGCCAGTATCACGTTCTCTCAACTGCTGTTAAACATTATAATGCGAACGGTCTTTATTACTCACGCCCTGTCTCAGACCACATCAACTTGGTTCAAGTGCTGTGTCATGCACCATCAAATTAAGTCTCATCCTGTTTCAGATCCCATCAACTTAATCTCAGCCTGTTTCAGATCCCATCAACTTAAGTCTCATCCTGTTTCAGATCCCATAAACTTTGCTGTCATTCATCAAAACATTCTACAATTACCTGATCCCTGTATTTCAATGAGGCAAAAAATCTGAATCTATCTTCCTTGAAAAACCACACGAAAAGCAATTCAGTATAGACACCATCACCGTGGCCACAGATAAACATCAAGTATGGCATTTGAACCCACCCACCCACCCCCACATCACAAAATTTGGTCTTTTCATTAAAACTAAGAATCAGCATTGTGTCTATAAATAAACTTTTTCGCCTTTAGTTTAATATTTGACTTTCTTGTGATTTCTCAACGGGGAGACTAACTATAAAACTCAACGGAACGTGACGGACGAACGGCGGGATAGACAGCAGTGCACTAAGGCAGACTGCTTGAGACACCATATGTTGGACCCGTTGACCAGAGCCAGGTCAATAATGTTGGTGACCGCTGGAAGAGATGGCTGGGAAAATAACCATCTTCACAAAATCCAAGAAATTAAGAATGTAATTCTATGTTCTAGGGCAGGGGTCGGGAACCTATGGCTCGCGAGCCGGTGTGGCTCTATTGATGGCTGCATCTGGCTCCCAGACAAATGTTCGATTATTAAAAAAATATTTCTTTAGACTCCTTTGATCTACATATTTCATTCCAGAAATAAGCTTTTAGTTTTAAACATAATGTATGGCTCTCACATAATTACTTTTCAAAATGTGTGTGTCCATGGCTCTCTCAGACAAAAAGGTTCCCGACCCCTGTTCTACGGGGAGAGTAGCGTCTTCTGTGTTAGACTACTCATCTTAAAAGAATGTCCTTTGGTTGCTTTCTCTGCAATGACTTTTCTCTATTTCAGAAGAACTTTGCCAAAACAGGCTTCAGATCGTAAGATATGCACAGTTGCAGGGGAGGGGGTGATGTTCGAATTGCATAATTTACGTCAATGGCTACCTCCTGAAAACTATTTTAGAAGCCCTTCGCCTTTTTATTTAGTGTTTATAGGACATAGAAATACCAAAATCGTTTGACTTTATGTAGATAAAGATCGTTTCAGCCCTCTTGCCAAACTACTGTTTGTGAAGTGACTAATTCCCCAATATCCTTAATTACCGTAGTTTTACATATCAACACCACCTAAGCATTAAATTAGATTTATACTTAAACACCATTTACATGCTAAATTAGATTTATACTTAAACACCATTTACATGCTAAAATAGATTTAAACTTTAACACCATTTACATGCTAAATTAGATTTAAACTTAAACACCATTTACATGCTAAATTAGATTTATACTTAAACACCATTTACATGCTAAATTAGATTTACACTTAAACACCATTTACATGCTAAATTAGATTTATACTTAAACACCATTTACATGCTAAATTAGATTTATACTTAAACACCATTTACATGCAAAATTAGATTTAAACTTAAACACCATTTACATGCTAAATTAGATTTACACTTAAACACCATTTAAATGCTAAATTAGATTTATACTTAAACACCATTTACATGCTAAATTAGATTTAAACTTAAACACCATTTACATGCTAAATTAGATTTATACTTAAACACCATTTACATGCTAAATTAGATTTAAACTTAAACACCATTTACATGCTAAATTAGATTAACACTTAAACACATTTACATGCTAAATTAGATTTATACTTAAACACCATTTACATGTTAAATTAGATTTACACTTAAACACCATTTACATGCTAAATTAGATTTACACTTAAACACCATTTACATGTTAAATTAGATTTAAACTTAAACACCATTTACATGCTAAATTAGATTTAAACTTAAACACCAATTACATGCTAAATTAGATTTACACTTAAACACCATTTACATGCTAAATTAGATTTATACTTAAACACCATTTACATGCTAAATTAGATTTACACTTAAACACCATTTACATGCTAAATTAGATTTACACTTAAACACCATTTACATGCAAAATTAGATTTACACTTAAACACCATTTACATGCTAAATTAGATTTATACTTAAACACCATTTACATGCTAAATTAGATTTATACTTAAACACCATTTACATGCTAAATTAGATTTACACTTAAACACCATTTACATGCTAAATTAGATTTATACTTAAACACCATTTACATTCTAAATTAGATTTAAACTTAAACACCATTTACATGCTAAATTAGATTTATACTTAAACACCATTTACATGCTAAATTAGATTTAAACTTAAACACCATTTACATGCTAAATTAGATTTATACTTAAACACTATTTACATGCTAAATTAGATTTATACTTAAACACCATTTACATGCTAAATTAGATTTAAACTTAAACACCATTTACATGCTAAATTAGATTTACACTTTAACACCCCTTACAAACTAAAATATATTTAAACCTTTAACACCAATTAAATTACATCCCTAAACTGAATTCTTATTGTCTCCCTCGCATGCGCTGTACCCACATTCCCACAGTGGGTGTAGTGGAAAGACGGCACGTCAAAAACTTTGAACACCTTGAACATACCTGTAAACATCTGCACACTCCCGCCCACCACCACCTACCCCCCCCCCCCCCCCACCTTTTCGTCCAACAGTCTATTCCGCTACCTTTGAATTCCCAGCTTTGATTAAGAAAGCACCTGTTTCGCTGGCTTCGTTATTTTCCCCCAATGCGTTAAGCATATCTCATTACGAGCACTGTTTAGACACGCCTGACGTCCCTTTCCTTCTCTGTTGTCACAATAACGTCTCGGCCACTACTGGCTGGCTTTGAAGAGCCTAACCATGATGTTTTGCCACAAAGGCTTTTATCATCAAGCACTAGGCAGTGAGCGTAAATATTTTCTAGACATCACACGTCTCAGGCTTAAATTCAGTTAATTCAACATCTATAACATGCGGCCAATGAAAAAAAGAAATCAAATCTTCAAAGAAGACAAGCACATTTCAACCTATGTGGGTCATTGCCATATTTGTATCTATTCTTTCTTCCAGGCATTAATCGATCTCGTCATTCAGCAATCATCAAATAATTGAATTAATTGAACAGCAAACACGCAATGCTATATATTCATCCACGCATCAATGATCTTTCTTTGAATCCTTTTGTTTTCTAACTGATGACAACGATCCGCGGTTCAATGCACTTCATTCGTCTTATCTTATCACCTTGCCTGTGAGTTGTCTTATCTTATCACCTTGCCTGTGAGTTGTCTTATCTTATCACCTTGCCTGTGAGTTGTCTTATCTTATCACCTTGCCTGTGAGTTGTCTTATCTTATCACCTTGCTTGTGAGTTGTCTTAACTTATCACCTTGCTTGTGAGTTGTCTTAACTTATCACTTTGCCTGTGAGTTGTCTTATCTTATCACCTTGCCTGTGAGTTGTCTTAACTTATCGCTTTCTCTGTGAGGTGTTTAAGCTAATTTCTTTGCCCGTGAAGTGTCTTTTGCATCATTTCTGGCCATCATGTAGCATGTCTTATCGTCCTCCTTACATACTGCTGTACATTCTATTCAAATGTTCAAAATATTATTACCAAACCCTTTAATTTATCTCTAAGCCATTCTCAACCTTTAACTTCTCTGTTGTCTCATCCTTTACCTTCTCTGTTCTGTCATCCTTGACCTTCCTTGTTGTCTCATCCTTTATTTTAAATTAATATTCTACTGTCCCACCTGCAGATTTATTTCACCAATTATTTCAGAAAAACAAAAGAAAATATTAGGCACCAAAATTTATGTTTTAAAGGAATCTCATTTATCGCAGTTATCGTGAATTTTATTTCGTGAACTCATTGTCATCATATTTCCTTCATTTTTGCCTTGAAAAACAGGAAAAACTTTTTTTGGAGTTAGAGCTGGGGGCTGCGGTGTTAGATTATATACAATGTGTTGTCGTCTGCATCAAGCCTATGTGCCGAGCTTCAGCTTGATAGGTTGACGGGAAGTGGATGAATTAGCCGTCCGAAGATATTGCCACCCAGCAATAAAACAAATGAGCAAGACGAAGTTAATAATAAAGGATTTAAACAAGATAAATCATTTTCTCCACGCATCATTAAGAGATTTCAATCATTTGTTAGTTCGTTCTTCGTCTTCGTCAGTAAGTGAAAAGTTCATCAATCAGTGAAAGAGATGGACTCCTCGTCTCATCTGAGACTTGGATTATAGCATTTGGAGACTAAGAATGAAATTTATGTTTGAGAATTGTCAAATGTCCACAATCAGCAACCCACTGATCACATTTGTAGCTTGCACGCTGATGTTCTGCTCTACTTTTTTCACGTTCCATAGCTGAATCACTTCTCTGTCACTGAATCCTACAGCCGAAATAAGTTGATATATACCCCATTTATTATATCCTCTTACTGGCACTCATTTGTTCATTTTATTCAAATGTTCAAATATGTCGCCAAAGGTTTTCCAATTATGTGCAACAAATAATGTTTGGAATCGTATCACGAAATGTATGTGGCTTATTTCCTTTTAAAAATGTAAACATCAAATAACTTAATTGGTCGACATGACAAGCAACCGAAATTTGTATGTGGTGTCAGCTTTTTTTAGATTTAGACCCAATTTCTTTAAAAAATTTAAAATAGAACAATAATTTATAAAACAGTGATTAAATTTAGCATATGCTCCACTTGATCCATACATTTTCAAAAATCATTTCCAACGGTTTTGGTGCGTGAATGTCGGTATGGCGTATTTCGCGCGGTTCAATTACACCTTGCAGGGGATACGCCACTGTGTCACACTGCAGTTAAGAAGACTATGCACTCTATAGTGATATGCCACCAACCCTGGGTGATCCACCCCTGACTCCAACTACCCCCAGCCTCGATTAAAGATCAAATGTAACACCGCGCCGAGCCACGTACTTGCACAAACAAAACCCTCATCCCACCTGGACGTCGGAGACATGCATAATTCATTGGCTGGCCCCCATCCCAAACC
Source organism: Lymnaea stagnalis (assembly GCA_964033795.1). NCBI lineage: Eukaryota > Metazoa > Mollusca > Gastropoda > Lymnaeidae > Lymnaea > Lymnaea stagnalis. The sequence continues at coordinate 19,182 of CAXITT010000861.1, forward strand.
TATCGCCTACGGGACGCCCAGCTTACACCCGGCCGATCACTACATTGGCGATCCCTCTCTGGCGCCACGACACGCGATGTAGACTAATTAGGGGGCTTAATTAATATTTATATCAAATGCCTATCGGGGGGGGGGGGGGGGGGGGGGGGGGCTAAATATGAAGGAAGAGGGGAAGGGCGGGGGGAGGGGGGAGGGGAGGGAGTCTTAATTAATATTTATACCAATGCCCATGGGGCTTCATAAATTCGCACACTGTTGAGTCTGGTTTTATTTTTTATGTGTTTATGGTCATCTTGCTACATAACACGTATTTATAAAGGACCTTTGAACTGTTGTGGTGTGAAAGGTCTGATCTCTTAGAACAGCAACAGCTTTGAACTAATCCATTTATCAACTAACCAGTAACAGCGTGTGACGTGTATCTGAGCTGGAGTTTGTGGAGTCATCTTGGTCGGAGTTGGAGCCTTTATTATATTTTAACACCCATCTTATCAGGATAAAAAAATGCATAGTATTTGTGCATTTATAAATTGTTAGGGTGCTGGGTGGCCGAGTGCTCTGAACTGAGTCAAACCCAAGCTGTTGGTGTTCAATCTCCACGAAAGACCCAGTCAAGCATCACCAGCACCTCGGGTGGAAGGGCCTCGTTAGTTTCGGAAGGCAACTCATCTAAGAGAAGGAAACTCTGACTTGAAACCCGGAGATGGAGTCCAACAGGCAGTATGACATCGACACAGTGAAAAAATCCGACTCCTGCGCTGCTACTGGAGCCAAGCTGTATCATCCACACAGGATGTTCCCTTGGGTTACCCAGGCACGTGGAAAGAGCTGATTTGCTGTCTAGGGAACCTGCTCATACTCTTAAGAGAAAAAGACCAGGCCTCGTGATTTCGTCCTGGGAAGTCAGTATTATCGTCACATTGTGATGCCGCAAAAATATATATATATATATATATATATATATATATATATATATATATATATAAAGAAAATCTTTAAATATATATATATATATATATATATATATATATATATATATATATATATTTAAAGAAAATCTTTCAACATATTTATAAATTTAATTCCAAATTAATTTAGCACACTGATAAAATCAATATATTCCACCAGCTCCAAGATACCAACCATGAACTTATTCCGGATGTACTGTCATGAGCTTATGAACCATGAAAAGAACTCACCATTTCACTGGTCTGCACTGATCAACATGGTTATGTCTTACTCTTCTCAGTGCGTGTGTTTTTATGGCTGCCTCTGCAGAATCTAAAGCAGACAAGCCTATTTGTGCAACATCACTTCAAAGTCAGTTCATTCATAAAAATCTTATCATAAAATGTCTATGTTCAATAGTTGGAGTACGTCCTTTGATGCCAGACCATTCATGATTAGCATGGAAAGCTTCATCGTCCTTAAAAAATATACAGCATTTCAACAAAAAATTATTGTTTTCTTATGTCGGGTTCTTTGGTGATTCTATTTTTTTTTTAAATATAAATTATGAAACAAATCATGGCTAAGATGTTTGGGAGAATATGTCTTTTGTTTTTTTGGAACGAAAGAAAATATTAAGATTTTAAAAATTTAAAACAATAAAAGAGAATAATGGCAGGTGTTTTAAATGTTGGAATGCTTTGTGCCTGCCATTATGTTGTTATCAATATAATTTTTTTACCTCGACCCACTAATGTATAACGGCGTCTTACAATCATACGTAAATACATGGAATGTATCAGTTGAAGTTTTAGGTATGATTTCTAGAAATAAAACCCCCCAAAAATAAGTCCCGGAGTTCTGGAGTCGGATTAGTTTTGAACTACCAATGGACGTGGCATAGAAAAGGGGGTGCGAAGGAGGGGGCCTGCAATGGGAGCCACTTTTCTATCTTATATTGAAGGTGGGGGCATTTTCGGACATCTGCAGTTTTGTTGTTTTTTTTTGTTTTGTTTCTTGGAAGTGGGCGATAGAAAGCTTATCCCTCCCCCGTCAGCGGTGGGGGGTGGCACTAACCCTGGCTACGCCACAGCTAGCGGACAATAAATTGGGTCAAATAAATTATTCCAGTCTTTTCACCCCCTGAAAGACCCGTGCATTGTTAACTCAGTTCAATTCTGTTGAAAAAGATTTTGAATATTACTATAACTATAATCATTTTTTAAAAATAAAAAGTCCTGGACGCTCCTGAACTATGTCCCGGTTTGGTTCTTAACCCGGAAGACATTTCGTTAATACTAATGATAATGGCACTCCTATAAGGTCAAACCAACGAGCAAATCTACACTTAGACACGTCAAGCTTTATGATACCAATTAATAATATAAGTTTCTGGTTGAACATTAACCTTATCAAATGTCTACAGCAAAACTCATCTGTCTTATTACATTAATCTTATCAAATGTCTACAGCAAAGCTCATCGGTCTCATCACATTAATCTTATCAAATGTCTACAGCAAAACTCATCGGTCTCATTACATTAATCTTATCAAATGTCCACAGCAAAACTCATCTGTCTTGTTACATTAATCTAATCAAATGTCTACAACAAAACTCATCTGTCTCATTACATTAATCTTATCTAATGTCTACAGCAAAACTCATCTGTCTCAATACATTAATCTTATCAAATGCCCACAGCAAAACTCATCGGTCTCATTCCACAAAATAAAATCATTACCGTGAACCTGTCCCCAGTCACACATGAATTATGATCAGAGCTCCGTCATTATAAAGTTTGAACGACGCTAAGGTCGGGTCTGGATTCCAACCCATGGGGAGCAGTTCTACTATGTTAATTGCCACCAAAACTGGACAATGTCCCACTCACAGCTAGCTTACGGCTCGGGTGAGTTAGTTACGTCTTTAGCTCTGGGTCAGTGTTTTGTTGGGTAGTCGGAAAACAGTTTAGGATCCTCTGTTCAAATCAAACAACCTTTTTTTTTTTTTTGTTCTACTCCTCAGTGACTTACGCTAAGTGTCGTGTTAGTGGTCGTGTTAGTGGTCGTGTTAGTGGTCGTGTTAGTGGTCGTGTTAGTGGTCGTGTTAGTGGTCGTGTTAGTGGTCGTGTTAGTGGTCGTGTTAGTGGTCGTGTTAGTGGTCGTGTTAGTGGTCGTGTTAGTGGTCGTGAATAATAACGTAGGTTTTCCATAAAGGATTTTTAAAGATATCCTAAGAATACACAATAATACCTATTATTTATGTTTCGACAACTTTCCACCTGGATGAAAAAAAAAAAACCAACTTAGATAAAATTTATGTTACCTGTACACGGAAGTGAAATGGAAGGTTTTTGCGAGATGTCATTCACTGAGATGCCATTCACTGAGATGCCTTTCACTGAGATGCCATTCAATGAGATGTCATTCACTGAGACGCCATTCACTGAGATGCCATTCACAGAGATGTCATTCACAGAGATGCCATTCACTGAGATGCCATTCACTGAGATGTCATTCACAGAGATGCCATTCACAGAGATGCCATTCACTGAGATGTCATTCACTGAGATGCCATTCACTGAGTTGCCTTTCACTGAGATGTCATTCACTGAGATGTCATTCACTGAGAGCAATTCACTGAGATGCCATTCACTGAGATGCCTTTCACTGAGATGCCTTTCACTGAGATGCCATTCACTGAGATGCCATTCACTGAGATGCCTTTCACTGAGATGCCTTTCACTGAGATGTCATTCACTGAGATGTCATTCACTGAGATGCCATTCACTGAGATGCCATTCACTGAGATGCCTTTCACTGAGATGCCTTTCACTGAGATGTCATTCACTGAGGTGCCATTCACTGAGATGCCATTCACTGAGATGCCATTCACTCCAGGAAATTAATATTTGAAACAATTATGAAATCATTTCTTACCAATTGTATTGATCGAAGGTCCCAGATTTAGAGGTCAATTAGTGACAACTTCCAAATTATATTGAATGCACCATTAGAAAAGTACAAAGAGCAGACTAAATTCACCTACATAACTTACAAAAACGTTTGCTTTATCTCGCACTTTTATACAATTCTGTCTGGTCAAAACTCATTTCCATAGCCAGGTCTCAGACGGATCTCCCCTATGCCTTGTGTAATCAGCTATGACGCGATACAGCCTAAGCCAGGAGAGCTCCACAGAGGGAGATAAACCCCAAGCAAGCGTCGAGTTCCCTCCGCCAAGATGTTCGCCATTCGCAGTAATAAATCCTTTTGTTACGTCTGCTGTATGATCAGTGATTCTCAAGCCTTATTTAATAAACAGCTCAAATTCGTGAAGCAGAAAAACGCGAAAATGGGGGGGGGGGGGGGGGGTGAAAGGGAAGGGGGTATTTTATAGCAGGAAATAAAATTGTATTAAAAAAGAAATGCTCACAGTACGGACGAGTTTCCTCGGACTGGTTTAGAAATACGAAGTCTGTCACCATCTTGTTGAAAATGGGACCTTGTCCTTCCGTCTTCGACATGATAATAAAGGGTTTATCCCGAAACTCAGTTTTTGATATCTACGTTGATATTTTTTTTTAGTTGAGTCACCGCTAATATTTTTAATAGTTAAAAAACTACGGGCTATGCTTTTTTGTGAGGCAAAGAGGCAAACTTACATTTACAATTGTTTCTGATATTCTAACTTTGAGCCAAAATGAAAGTATTTAATAATTGTACTTTTAATATGACATATGCCTATAATGAAATTTGAATTTCCGATTCTGTTATTCCCGGAAGTTAAGTTTTTACAAAACTAAGATTACAATAAAATTAATGGCTAACACGTCAATGTTTACGTTCGTATTATTGTTTTTTCTTGATACGTCCTGTCTGCTGAGGAAGGCTCTTAGTTGACCCCTTCTTCTCTTTTCCACCTCTCTTTCGATTTCCAGCCTCACATACCTTGTTCTACTATTTCCTTCAAACAGCTTGAACGTAGTCCATGTATTATCAGTTATTATTTAAGGCTTATTTCTTTGAATATCTTAGTGTTCAGCAGACAAAATACAAAAACATAAATGACGAGTAGCCGTATGAGAAATGAGTAATTGCTTTATTACATCAGACGTCATTAGAGCATCTATGTAATTGCTTTATTACATCAGACGTCATTAGAGCACCCATGTAATTTCTTTATTACTTCAGACGTCATTAGAGCACCCATATATCTGCTTTATTATATCAGACGTCATTAGGGCACCTATGTAATTGCTTTATTACATCAGACGTCATGAGAGCACCTATGTAATTGCTTTATTACATCAGACGTCATTAGGGCACCCATATAATTGCTTTATTACATCAGACGTCATTAGAGCACCCATATAATTGCTTTATTACATCAGACGTCATTAGAGCACGCATGTAATTGCTTTATTACATCAGACGTCATTAGGGCACCCATATAATTGCTTTATTACATCAGACGTCATTAGAGCACCCATATAATTGCTTTATTACATCAGACGTCATTAGAGCACCCATATAATTGCTTTATTACATCAGACGTCATTAGAGCACCTATGCAATTGCTTTATTACATCAGACGTCATTAGAGCACCCATATAATTGCTTTATTACACCAGACGTCATTAGGGACCCCATGTATTTGCTTTATTACATCAGACGTCATTAGATCACCCATATACTTGCTTTATTACATCAGACGTCATTAGGGCACCCATATAATTGCTTTATTACATCAGACGTCATTAGAACACCCATATAATTGCTTTAATACATCAGACATCATTAGAGCACCCATATAATTGCTTTATTACATCAGACGTCATTAGAGCACCCATATAATTGCTTTATTACATCAGACGTCATTAGAGCACCCATGTATTTGCTTTATTACATCAGACGTCATTACAGCACCCATATAATTGCTTTATTACACCAGACGTCATTAGGGCACCCATGTAATTGCTTTATTACATCAGACGTCATTAGGGCACCCATATAATTGCTTTATTACACCAGATGTCATTAGGGCACCTATGTAATTGCTTTATTACATCAGACGTCATTAGAGCATCCATATAATTGCTTTATTACATCAGGCGTCATTAGAGCACCCATAAAATTGCTTTATTACACCAGACGTCATTAGAGCACATATGTAATTGCTTTATTACACCAGACGTCATTAGAGCACCCATGTATTTGCTTTATTACACCAGACGTCATTAGGGCACCTATGTAATTGCTTTATTACACCAGACGTCATTAGAGCACATATGTAATTGCTTTATTACATAAGACGTCATTAGGGCACCTATGTAATTGCTTTATTACACCAGGCGTCATTAGGGCACCTATGTAATTGCTTTATTACACAAGGCGTCATTAGGGCACCTATGTAATTGCTTTATTACATCAGACGTCATTAGAGCATATATGTTTTTGTTTTATTACATCAGACGTCATTAGGGCACCTATGTAATTGCTTTATTACACCAGGCGTCATTAGGGCACACATGTAATTGCTTTATTACATGAGACGTCATTAGAGGACATATGTAATTGCTTTATTACATCAGACGTCATTAGAGCACATATGTAATTGCTTTATTACATCAGACATCATTAGGGCACCTATGTAATTGCTTTATTACACCAGGCGTCATTAGGGCACCAATGTAATTGCTTTATTACACCAGACGTCATTAGGGCACCTATTTAATTGATTTATTACATCAGACGTCATTAGAACACATATGTAATTGCTTTATTACACCAGACGTCATTAGAGCACCTACGTAATTGCTTTATTACACCAGACGTCATTAGGGCACCAATGTAATTGCTTTATTACATCAGATGTCATTAGAGCACATAAGTAATTGATTTATTACACCAGACGTCATTAGAGCACCTACGTATTTGCTTTATTACATCAGACGTCATAAGAGCACCCATATAATTGCTTTATCACATCAGACGTCATTAGAGCACCCATGTAATTGCCTTATTACATCATACGTCATTAGAGCACCCATGTTAATGCTTTATTAGACCAGACGTCATTAGAGCACCCATGTATTTGCTTTATTACATCAGACGTCATTAGAGCACCCATGTAATTAGCTTTATTACATCAGACGTCATTAGAGCACCCATGTATTTGCTTTATTACATCAGACGTCATTACAGCACCCATATAATTGCTTTATTACATCAGACGTCATTAGAGCACCTATGAAATTGCTTTATTACATCAGACGTCATTAGGGCACCCATATTATTGCTTTATTACATCAGACGTCATTAGAGCACCTATGTAATTGCTTTACTACATCAGACGTCATTAGAGCACCCATGTAATTGCTTTATTACACCAGACATCATGAGAGAACCCATGTAATTGCTTTATTACATCTGACGTCATTAGAGCACCCATGTGATTGCTTTATTACACCAGACGTCATGAGAGCACCCATGTAATTGCTTTATTACATCAGACGTCATGAGAGCACCCATGTAATTGCTTTATTACACCAGACGTCATTAGGGCACCCATGTAATTGCTTTATTACACCAGACGTCATTAGGGCACCAATGTAATTGCTTTATTACATCAGACGTCATTAGAGCACCCATATAATTGCTTTATTACATCAGACGTCATTAGAGCACCCATGTAATTGCTTTATTACACCAGATGTCATTAGGGCACCTATGTAATTGCTTTATTACATCAGACGTCATTAGAGCATCCATATAATTGCTTTATTACATCAGGCGTCATTAGAGCACCCATAAAATTGCTTTATTACACCAGACGTCATTAGAGCACATATGTAATTGCTTTATTACACCAGACGTCATTAGAGCACCCATGTATTTGCTTTATTACACCAGACGTCATTAGGGCACCTATGTAATTGCTTTATTACACCAGACGTCATTAGAGCACATATGTAATTGCTTTATTACATAAGACGTCATTAGGGCACCTATGTAATTGCTTTATTACACCAGGCGTCATTAGGGCACCTATGTAATTGCTTTATTACACAAGGCGTCATTAGGGCACCTATGTAATTGCTTTATTACATCAGACGTCATTAGAGCATATATGTTTTTGTTTTATTACATCAGACGTCATTAGGGCACCTATGTAATTGCTTTATTACACCAGGCGTCATTAGGGCACACATGTAATTGCTTTATTACATGAGACGTCATTAGAGGACATATGTAATTGCTTTATTACATCAGACGTCATTAGAGCACATATGTAATTGCTTTATTACATCAGACATCATTAGGGCACCTATGTAATTGCTTTATTACACCAGGCGTCATTAGGGCACATATGTAATTGCTTTATTACACCAGACGTCATTAGGGCACCCATCCATTTCCACCCCATCCACCATTTATTTCATGAACTCTGCCTGGCTTAATCCCACCCATCAATTGTTGATGTCTGATTCTAATTCGACAACCAATCTTCCTCCATCGATTAGGTGCGTTATTTAGAGCGCACCGTTTAGGTGAGAGCCATATTTATTGCCGAGACTTAATGAGGCGTTCCTCCGATGTTGTTTTCACGTTTCGACTGGTTTAGATTTAAGAGGCCAGCGCTCCTGTTGGCAATCACATGGGCTACGTTCATGCAGTGCTACGGGGTTAGAATAATGGCGGCTGCATTTAACAAGCCAGAAATACATTTAATGAGTTCGAAGCCAAGTCCGAATGTCGTACTCCGAATGTAGACACGAAGACAGACAAACGTTTGTTATGTAGTTATGGAGACAATCACACGTTTGTTATGTAGTTATAGAGACAATCAAACGTTTGTTATGTAGTTATGGAGACAATCAAACGTTTGTTATGTAGTTATGGAGACAATCAAACGTTTGTTATGTAGTTATGGAGACAATCAAACGTTTGTTATGTAGTTATGGAGACAATCAAACGTTTGTTATGTAGTTATGGAGACAATCACACGTTTGTTATGTAGTTATGGAGACAATCACACGTTTGTTATGTAGTTATGGAGACAATCACACGTTTGTTATGTAGTTATGGAGACAATAACACGTTTGTTATGTAGTTATGGAGACAATCAAACGTTTGTTATGTAGTTATGGAGACAATCAAACGTTTGTTAGGTAGTTATGGAGACAATCAAACGTTTGTTATGTAGTTATGGAGACAATCAAACGTTTGTTATGTAGTTATGGAGACAATCAAACGTTTGTTATGTAGTTATGGAGACAATCAAACGTTTGTTATGTAGTTATGGAGACAATCACACGTTTGTTATTTAGTTATGGAGACAATCACACGTTTGTTATGTAGTTATGGAGACAATCACACGTTTGTTATGTAGTTATGGAGACAATCACACGTTTGTTATGTAGTTATGGAGACAATCACACGTTTGTTATGTAGTTATGGAGACAATCAAACGTTTGTTATGTAGTTATGGAGACAATCACACGTTTGTTATGTAGTTATGGAGACAATCACACGTTTGTTATGTAGTTATGGAGACAATCACACGTTTGTTATGTAGTTATGGAGACAATCACACGTTTGTTATGTAGTTATGGAGACAATCACACGTTTGTTATGTAGTTATGGAGACAATCACACGTTTGTTATGTAGTTATGGAGACAATCACACGTTTGTTATGTAGTTATGGAGACAATCACACGTTTGTTATGTAGTTATGGAGACAATCACACGTTTGTTATGTAGTTATGGAGACAATCACACGTTTGTTATGTAGTTATGGAGACAATCACACGTTTGTTATGTAGTTATGGAGACAATCACACGTTTGTTATGTAGTTATGGAGACAATCACACGTTTGTTATGTAGTTATGGAGACAATCACACGTTTGTTATGTAGTTATGGAGACAATCACACGTTTGTTATGTAGTTATGGAGACAATCACACGTTTGTTATGTAGTTATGGAGACAATCACACGTTTGTTATGTAGTTATGGAGACAATCACACGTTTGTTATGTAGTTATGGAGACAATCACACGTTTGTTATGTAGTTATGGAGACAATCACACGTTTGTTATGTAGTTATGGAGACAATCACACGTTTGTTATGTAGTTATGGAGACAATCACACGTTTGTTATGTAGTTATGGAGACAATCACACGTTTGTTATGTAGTTATGGAGACAATCACACGTTTGTTATGTAGTTATGGAGACAATCACACGTTTGTTATGTAGTTATGGAGACAATCACACGTTTGTTATGTAGTTATGGAGACAATCACACGTTTGTTATGTAGTTATGGAGACAATCACACGTTTGTTATGTAGTTATGGAGACAATCACACGTTTGTTATGTAGTTATGGAGACAATCACACGTTTGTTATGTAGTTATGGAGACAATCACACGTTTGTTATGTAGTTATGGAGACAATCACACGTTTGTTATGTAGTTATGGAGACAATCACACGTTTGTTATGTAGTTATGGAGACAATCACACGTTTGTTATGTAGTTATGGAGACAATCACACGTTTGTTATGTAGTTTTGGAGACAATCACACGTTTGTGATGTAGTTTTTGAGACAATCACACGTTTGTTATTTAGTTATGGAGACAATCACACGTTTGTTATGTAGTTATTGAGAAAATCACACGTTTGTTATGTAGTTATGGAGACAATCACACGTTTGTTATGTAGTTATGGAGACAATCACACGTTTGTTATGTAGTTATGAAGACAATCACACGTTTGTTATGTAGTTATGGAGACAATCACACGTTTGTTATGTAGTTTTGGAGACAATCACACGTTTTTTATGTAGTTATGGAGACAATCACACGTTTGTTATGTAGTTATGGAGACAATCAAACGTTTGTTATGTAGTTATGGAGACAATCACACGTTTGTTATGTAGTTATGGAGACAATCAAACGTTTGTTATTTAGTTATGGAGACAATCACACGTTTGTTATGTAGTTATGGAGACAATCACACGTTTTTTATGTAGTTATGGAGACAATCACACGTTTTTTATTTAGTTATGAAGACAATCACACGTTTGTTATGTAGTTCTGGAGACAATCACACGTTTGTTATGTAGTTATGGAGACAATCACACGTTTGTTATGTAGTTATGGAGACAATCACACGTTTGTTATGTAGTTATGGAGACAATCACACGTTTGTTATTTAGTTATGGAGACAATCACACGTTTGTTATGTAGTTATGGAGACAATCACACGTTTGTTATGTAGTTATGGAGACAATCACACGTTTGTTATGTAGTTATGGAGACAATCACACGTTTGTTATGTAGTTATGGAGACAATCACACGTTTGTTATGTAGTTATGGAGACAATCACACGTTTGTTATGTAGTTATGGAGACAATCACACGTTTGTTATGTAGTTATGGAGACAATCACACGTTTGTTATGTAGTTATGGAGACAATCACACGTTTGTTATGTAGTTATGGAGACAATCACACGTTTGTTATGTAGTTATGGAGACAATCACACGTTTGTTATGTAGTTATGGAGACAATCACACGTTTGTTATGTAGTTATGGAGACAATCACACGTTTGTTATGTAGTTATGGAGACAATCACACGTTTGTTATGTAGTTATGGAGACAATCACACGTTTGTTATGTAGTTATGGAGACAATCACACGTTTGTTATGTAGTTATGGAGACAATCACACGTTTGTTATGTAGTTATGGAGACAATCACACGTTTGTTATGTAGTTATGGAGACAATCACACGTTTGTTATGTAGTTATGGAGACAATCACACGTTTGTTATGTAGTTATGGAGACAATCACACGTTTGTTATGTAGTTATGGAGACAATCACACGTTTGTTATGTAGTTATGGAGACAATCACACGTTTGTTATGTAGTTATGGAGACAATCACACGTTTGTTATGTAGTTATGGAGACAATCACACGTTTGTTATGTAGTTATGGAGACAATCACACGTTTGTTATGTAGTTATGGAGACAATCACACGTTTGTTATGTAGTTATGGAGACAATCACACGTTTGTTATGTAGTTATGGAGACAATCACACGTTTGTTATGTAGTTATGGAGACAATCACACGTTTGTTATGTAGTTATGGAGACAATCACACGTTTGTTATGTAGTTATGGAGACAATCACACGTTTGTTATGTAGTTATGGAGACAATCACACGTTTGTTATGTAGTTATGGAGACAATCACACGTTTGTTATGTAGTTATGGAGACAATCACACGTTTGTTATGTAGTTATGGAGACAATCACACGTTTGTTATGTAGTTATGGAGACAATCACACGTTTGTTATGTAGTTATGGAGACAATCACACGTTTGTTATGTAGTTATGGAGACAATCACACGTTTGTTATGTAGTTATGGAGACAATCACACGTTTGTTATGTAGTTATGGAGACAATCACACGTTTGTTATGTAGTTATGGAGACAATCACACGTTTGTTATGTAGTTATGGAGACAATCACACGTTTGTTATGTAGTTATGGAGACAATCACACGTTTGTTATGTAGTTATGGAGACAATCACACGTTTGTTATGTAGTTATGGAGACAATCACACGTTTGTTATGTAGTTATGGAGACAATCACACGTTTGTTATGTAGTTATGGAGACAATCACACGTTTGTTATGTAGTTATGGAGACAATCACACGTTTGTTATGTAGTTATGGAGACAATCACACGTTTGTTATGTAGTTATGGAGACAATCACACGTTTGTTATGTAGTTATGGAGACAATCACACGTTTGTTATGTAGTTATGGAGACAATCACACGTTTGTTATGTAGTTATGGAGACAATCACACGTTTGTTATGTAGTTATGGAGACAATCACACGTTTGTTATGTAGTTATGGAGACAATCACACGTTTGTTATGTAGTTATGGAGACAATCACACGTTTGTTATGTAGTTATGGAGACAATCACACGTTTGTTATGTAGTTATGGAGACAATCAAACGTTTGTTATGTAGTTATGGAGACAATCACACGTTTGTTATGTAGTTATGGAGACAATCACACGTTTGTTATGTAGTTATGGAGACAATCACACGTTTGTTATGTAGTTATGGAGACAATCACACATTTGTTATGTAGTTATGGAGACAATCACACGTTTGTTATGTAGTTATGGAGACAATCACACGTTTGTTACACAGTTATGAAGACGGACACTTTTTTTTGTTTTGCTGGTAAGTTACAAAATAATGAAGGACTGACTCCACAGTTAAACATAAATATATTACAATTGTCGATGGGGTAAAGAAATAATTAGTCCATCATGCGAGATCCATTACAGAGTTTTGGTCGAATCAGGCAACGGTGAACAATTTCAGTCTCTTCCATCACCTCAAACCACGTCGTGGTCGGTTGGGAAAAAAAACACAGTTCACAGTCCGACCAAAAAGATTTGTCTCGATGAGCTTGAGTCTAAAACCTGTGGTATTTAGCCGGCGACAAACGAGTGTTCACCAGCTGAAGGCAGACGGATGCAAATACCATGCCATGTTATTGTTGGAAGGTTAGAGGCAGGTCAGTAAGTGCATATATATACAACAACAACACTCCAACTAGCTCCCATTAATTCCTGAACACACAAAAAAAAAAAAAAAGTCCCAATTGGAAAGAGCCTCAGAAACGTATATTCGAAACAAGGTGCTTTTAGGTTGTAGTTTTGTCTGGCCTGGGCATGCAGAAGTGACGTCATCGGACGGAGCTAAGGACACGACACGGCTCAAAACAATAAATGATCATCGAATAGACTTTCTCGGGGCCCCAATAAATGAATAAATAAGTTTGATTGTCATGGCGTGACGTAGCTATTATGTCTCCGCCTAAGCTGTCTTAAGTCATGTCTACACCTAAGCTGTCTTAAATCATTTCTACACCTAAGCTGTCTTAAGTCATGTCTACAGCTAAGCTTTCTTAAATCATGTCTACACCTAATCTGTCTTAAATCATTTCTACACCTAAGCTGTCTTAAGTCATGTCTACATCTACGCTGTCTTAAGTCATGTCTACACCTAAGCTGTCTTAAATCATGTCTACACCTAATCTGTCTTAAATCATTTCTACACCTAAGCTGTCTTAATTCATTTCTACACCTAAGCTGTCTTAAGTCATGTGTACACCTAAGCTGTCTTAAGCCATGTGTACACCTAAGCTGTCTTAAGTCATGTGTACACCTAAGCTGTCTTAAGTCATGTGTACACCTAAGCTGTCTTAAGTCATGTGTACACCTAAGCTGTCTTAAGTCATGTGTACACATAAGCTGTCTTAAGTCACGTGTACACCTAAGCTGTCTTAAGTCATGTGTACACCTAAGCTGTCTTAAGTCATGTGTACACCTAAGCTGTCTTAAGTCATGTGTACACCTAAGCTGTCTTAAGTCATGTGTACACCTAAGCTGTCTTAATTAATTTCTACACCTAAGCTGTCTTAAGTCATGTGTACACCTAAGCTGTCTTAAGGCATGTGTACACCTAAGCTGTCTTAAGTCATGTGTACACCTTAGCTGTCTTAAGTCATGTGTACACCTAAGCTGTCTTAAGTCATGTCTCCACCTAAGCTGTCTTAATTCATTTCTACACCTAAGCTGTCTTAAGTCATGTGTACACCTAAGCTGTCTTAAGTCATGTCTCCACCTAAGCTGTCTTAAATCATTTCTACATCTAACCTGTCTTACATCATTTCTACAACTAAGCTGTCTTAATTCATGTCTACACCTAAGCTGTCCTAAGTCATGTCTACACCTAAGCTGTCTTAAATCATGTCTACACTTAGGTGGTCTCAAATCATTTCGCTCTTTTCCCCATTTAATTTTTGTTTGTTTTGAATTATGAAAAAGTCTTTTCACATAGCTCTGATCATCTAATTATGAAAAAAGTATATCCAATAGCTCCACCCATAATTACAGAACTGACCATTTGCATCGAATTGACTAAAGAAAAAAATGAAATTTGTAGTTATCCATTTTGTATAAGTTAATTAATTTTTTTTTAATTTGGCTCCCTGTATAAGCATGGATTGAATACAAACTCTCTGTTCTCAGCCACAACTTTTTCTCGAATTCATGCCCTTCCTATCTAACCGAACTCTCCCTGTCTATTCACCCCTTCGACTGCTTCGCTCCTCCGCAGACGCGCGTATTCTTTCTGTCTCCAAGACTCGCACAAAAGCTATAGGTGAACGATAGTTCTCTTTCTGTCCCCCATACAATGGAATTCTCTTCCACTACGTATTCGCAATATACTGATCATCATAGCATTCAAAACTAAACTCAAAACCCATCTCTTTAAACTTTACTATCCCAAACGATGCTGCTGGGTAGCCGTCTATTGCTTGACATGTAAATAGTTCTTGAATGTGTGGAGTGAATATACATCTGTTTTGTTTTATTTAATTAATGTATGTTAATTTTTAATTTCATGATTATGTTTGTTAAATTGTATGTACAGCGTGTTGAGCCCACCCCTAGGCTGGGGTATAGCGCTATACTAAGCCACCAATCGTAATAGTGTCTGGTCAAGTCAAGCCAATGTCTGGTCAAGTCAAGCTAATGTCTGGTGACGGCAAACCAATGTATGCTGACGGCAAGCCAATGTCTGGTCACGAAAATTCAATGTTTTGAACGATTTCGATACATCTATTAAATTGCCCACAATTTCCATCAATTAATGGCTGACCTTTAATCTGCAATTTAGCAGAATGCAATGAAGTGAGCCAGACTCGGTTTGCTAACAAAATGGCCGCTCATCTCAACGCTCCATCGCTAGATATCAATTAACTCCATTACTCCAGTTTCTCTTGCTAGATATCAATTAACTCCATTACTCCAGTTTCTCTTGCTAGATATCAATTAACTCCATTACTCCAGTTTCTCTTGCTAGATATCAAATTAACTCCATTTCTCCAGTTTCTCTTGCTAAATCAATTAACTCCATTACTCCAGTTTCTCTTGCTAGATATCAATTAACTCCATTACTACAGTTTCTCTTGCTAGATATCAAATTAACTCCATTACTCCAGTTTCTCTTGCTAGATATCAATTAACTCCATTACTCTAGGTTTTCTTGCTAGATATCAATTAACTCCATTACTCCAGTTTCTCTTGCTAGATATCAATTAACTCCATTACTCCAGTTTCTCTTGCTAGATATCAAATTAACTCCATTACAACAGTTTCTCTTGCTAGATATCAAATTAACTCCATTACTCCAGTTTCTCTTGCTAGATATCAATTAACTGCATTACTCCAGTTTCTCTTGCTAGATATCAATTAACTCCATTACTCCAGTTTTTCTTGCTAGATATCAATTAACTCCATTACTCCAGTTTCTCTTGCTAGATATCAATTAACTCCATTACTCCACTTTCTCTTGCTAGATATCAATTAACTCCATTACTCCAGTTTCTCTTGCTAGATATCAAATTAACTCCATTACTCTAGGTTTTCTTGCTAGATATCAATTAACTCAATTACTCCAGTTTCTCTTGCTAGATATCAATTAACTCCATTACTCTAGGTTTTCTGGCTAGATATCAATTAACTCCATTACTCCAGTTTCTCTTGCTAGATATCAATTAACACCATTACTCTAGGTTTTCTTGCTAGATATCAATTAACTCCATTACTCCAGTTTCTCTTGCTAGATATCAATTAACTCCATTACTCTAGGTTTTCTTGCTAGATATCAATTAACTCCATTACACCAGGCTCTCTTGCTAGATATCAATTAACTCATTACTTTAGTTTCTAATGTAAAAAAAAAATCAGATGAAAAGGACTGATTCCATGACCTACAGTCTCTGGTTCGATCAGAGGAGAGAACAGAAATCGGTGCGCCATATCCCAAGGAACGGATCATCAGCTTCTGACGCACCGAGCTGCACCAGCTATGTGCTTGGTGTTATACTAGGTGAGATTAATGCATTTCGTTATCTTTCCTTGTTTAAGTATCTCGTCATTAGGAATATGGACTCAGTTCACTGTCTGAGTGTTCAAGAGCTTTTAGAGGAATACCTTAAGTTTTAATGCGTGTGTAAACCTCCGTCACTTTAGTAATGATCAATATCTAGAGCTTCTTTAATAACTTCCTGAACAATTCAATAGACACCGTCTGTTTCGATTATATATTTGATCTGATCCCCCCCCCCCTACCCTAGAGATTTAGCTTGGACTGATAGATTTAATAGGTAAATTGCATAGGTAACTTGGACAAGCAGCTTTGAAGGGTAGCTTGAATAGTTAGCTTGTACGGGTAGCTTGGATAGGTAGTTTAATCAGATATCGTGAAAAAGTCGCTTGGATGTGTAGCTTGGTTGATAGCTTGATCGTATACCTTGGAAAAGTAGCTTGGATAGGTAGCTTGGATGTGTAGCTTGGATAGGTAGCTTGGATAGGTAGCTTTAACAAGCAGCTTGAAAACGTAGATTGTGTAGGTAGCTTGGATAAGTAGCTTGGTGGGATACATTGGACAAGTAGCTTGGATATGTAGTTTTGATATGTAGCTTGGATAGGTAGCTTTGATAGCAAACTTGTATATGTTGCTTGGATATGTAGCTTGGATGGGTACCTTGGACTGGTAGTTTGGATAGGTAGCTTGGTTAGGGAGCTTGGATAAATGGCTTGGTTGGGAAACTTGGATAGTAAGCTTGGTTGAGTAGCTTGGATAGGAAGCTTGGTTGGGTAGGTTGGATAGGTAGTTTGGTTTGGTAGCTAAGTTTGGTAGCATGGATTTTTAGCTTGGTCGGGTAGCATTGTTTCAGTTTTGCCACAGACGATTAGCTTTGTTTCACATTGTCAATGAAAAACTATCTTTGTCTTCACGGGATTCAATGATGTCTCCCTCACAATCAGTGACGCCACTTCATCAGATCCCTTTAATCCGATTACTGAAAGGCACATCCGGCACCAATCTCCATCTCATTGACTAGACACAGCACATTCAACATCGATAAGGCTGACTCACGGTCCACCGGCGTCTCGTCACTCACTAGACACAGCACATTCTAAGTGGCAATGACTCACTCAGGTGCCAGCAGGTAATGGCTGACTTACGGGCCATCAGGTAATGACTTACTTACAGACCAACAGGAAATGACTTACTTACAGACCACCAGGTAATGGCTTATTTACAGACCACCAGATAATGACTTACTAAATTGATACCAGGTAATGACTTACTTACAGACCACCAGGTAATGACTGACACACAGGGATACCAGGTAAGGACTTACTTACAGACCAACAGGTAATGACTTACGTACAGACCACCAGGTAATGACTGACTCACAGGGACACCAGGTAAAGACTGACTTACGGGACATCAGGTAATGACGTACTTACAGACCACCAGGAAATGACTGACTTACTAGCCCGCAGGTCATAACTGACTCTTACAGACCAACAGATAATGACTGACTTACAGACCACCACATAATGACTTACTAACAGACCACCAGATAATGACTTACTTACAGATCTACCAGATAATAACTGACTTAGAGACCACCAGATAATAACTGACTCAGAGACAATCAGATAATGATTTACTTAACGACCACCAGATAATAACTGACTCACAGACCACCAGATAATAACTGACTCACAGAATACCAGAAAATAACTGACTCACAGACCACCAGATAATAACTGACTCACAGACCACCAGATAATAACTGACTCACAGACCACAAAATAATAACTGACTCACAGACCACCAGATAATAACTGACTCACAGACCACCAGATAATAACTGACTCACAGACCACCAGATAATAACTGACTCACAGACCACCAGATAATAACTGACTCACAGACCACCAAATAATAACTGACTCATAGACCACCAGATAATAGCTAACTCTCAGACCACCAGATAATAACTGACTCATAGACCACTAGGTAATGACTGACTTACTGACCACCAGTTCATAACTGACTTACAGACCGCCAGATCATAACTGACTTAGAGACCACCAGGAAATGACTGACTAACAGGCCACCAGGTAAGGACTAATGACTGACTTACAGTCCACCAGGTAATGACTGACTCACAGGCCACCAGGTAAGGACTGACTTACAGGCCACCAGGTAATGACTGACTCACAGGGTAACCAGGTAATGACTGACTCACAGGCCACCAGGTAATGACTTACTAACAGAGTCACCAGGTAATGACTGACTCACAGGCAACCAGGTAATGACTTACTAACAGAGTCACCAGGTAATGACTGACTTACAGGCCACCAGGTAAGGACTGACTTACAGGCAACCAGGTAAGGACTGACTCGCAGGCCACCAAGTAATGACTGACTCACAGGGTCACTAGGTAATGACTGACTCACAGGGCCACCAGATAATGACTTACTCATAGGGCCACCAGGTAAGGACTGACTCACAGCCCACCAGGTAATGACTGACTCACAGGGTTACCAGGAAATGTCTGACTCACAGGCCACCAGTTAAGAACTAATGACTGCCTCAGAGCTCACATGGAAATGGCTGACTTACGGACCATCAGCTAATGACTGAATCACGGGCCACAATGTAAGGACTAATGACTGACTCACAGTCCACCAGGTAATGACTTACTCACAGGGTCACTAGGTAATGACTGACTCACAGTCCACCAGGTAATGACTTACTCACAGGGTCAATAGGTAATGACTGACTCACAGTCCACCAGGTAATGACTTACTCACAGGGTCAATAGGTAATGACTGACTCACAGTCCACCAGGTAATGACTTACTCACAGGGTCACTAGGTAATGACTGACTCTTAGGGCCACCAGGTAAGGACTGACTCACGGCCACAAGGTAAGGACTATTGACTGACTTACAGCTCACCGAGAAATGGCTGACTTACGGGCCACCAGGTAATGACTTACGGGCCATCAGGTAAGGACTAATGACTGACTCACAGATCACCGGAAAATGGCTGACTTACGAGCCACCAGGTAACGGAATACTCTATCCCATAACACCGTCCACAAATCAATCAGTAATGAGGCTAATGATTGAGGGACATCAACCAACAGCCACGTGACCGGAAACATATTGAATTAGGCTTCAAGGCATATAACTAGATATAGGCCAGGAGTTATCTCCTAGAGATAAGTGTGTGAACCATTTGCTTTTCTGTTAGAATATTTTGCAATCTGTCGACGGTTTTCAATATTACCACTATGTAGGCGAAATGAAAGGTTTTCAATATTTAGTCCTCTGTAGACAGAATGGAAGTATCGCAAATATTTTACAAAATACTAGGAGACAGTCTAATCATATTTAATTGGAAAGGTGGTAATAAGCAAGGTACATCAAACGAATAGGCCACGCCCACAACAAGCGCTAACGTCTGCGAGGGATCTAATTTGGGTCAAGCAAAGTTCAAATACGAGAAAATAGTGTAACACTATTTTCTCGTATTTGAACTTTGCTTGACCCAAATTAGATCCCTCGCAGACGTTAGCGCTTGTTGTGGGCGTGGCCTATTCGTTTGATGTACCTTGCTTATTACCACCTTTCCAATTAAATATGATTAGACTGTCTCCTAGTATTTTGTAAAATATTTGCGATTGTTCTAGAGATGTAAACAAATGCTGAGTAGCTTCTGGAAGGCAGGGCTTACACGTCGGTAGACCCACATATATGAAGGGATTGACAGGTACATGAGAGGAGAGATTCAGATAGATATTATTAACTCTACGAGGCGTGTATTATTCTTTTTGTATTTGTGTGCTCATATGTCTTTATTTCGCAATTCATCATTATTAATTGGCAAATTGTATTAACTGTGTACCGGTACAAGATCCACCATACTGTAAGTTGATGATTTGTAATGATGTTTGTTTTGTTTATAATTGTATTATTGCTATATTAAATCTTATTAATTGTAATTGGTACTTTTTCCGGTGTCGTATTTGTGTTATTGTATTTCTATATGGTATCGTCCTTTGTTAGGCACTGTTTGAACGAGACATACATTTAAAATAGGAGATTAATATCTCACAAGAAAAGCCAGTGCGTAACAAACACTCTGTAGGCGAAATGAAAGGTTTTCAATATTTAACAAATTATAGGCGAAATGAAAGGTTTTGAATATTTAGCACTCTGTAGGCGGAATGAAAGGTTTTCAATATTTAGCACTCTGTAGGCGGAATAAAAGGTTTTCAATATTTAGCACTCTGTAGGCGGAATGAAAGGTTTTGAATAATTAGCACTCTGTAGGCGGAATGAAAGGTTTTAAATATTTAGCACTATGTGGACGCAATGAAATATTTTTGATATAACGGTCGCTAACATGCTCTACCATCAAAGATTCATTCAAAGGTTCAGAGGTGGATGCTTAAATACAACTATTGAGCCCTGTAAATGTAAAGCTGTAGAAGCAAATACGTTGCTGTAAATTGTATGTTAAATAAATATTTATGCTTTACTTCTTATAGGCCCAGGCTGCCACCATAATAAAGTCTGAGAATCCCTAGAAATGCGGGACATTTGTGTTATGAAAAGTTAGTGCAATCACGAATAATATTTTTACGGAACCCGAAGAGGTGCCTAATTCCTGAGACACTACAAATACCTGGGAAAGAAATATTAAGCCCTAAATGACCAGAATGGGAACTTTAAAAGGTGAACAGTTAAAAACACCTAGTAACAAAGATTTTCGTACAAATCCTTAATATGCATAGTCTACATCCTATATTTTATTTAATATTAATATTTTAATATCGCACCCACTTTAAAACAGCATATTTATTTCACCAACCATTTCAGAAAAACAAAATAAAATATTTCGCACCAAACGCAATTGCCAGCAACGAATCTAAGTGCCAAGTTTCAGCTCGATAGGTTGACGGGAAAATTGGTGAGTTAGCCGTCTCAAGAATCTATCAGCCAGCCACGAACAAAAACGAAGTTAATATAAAGGATTTGATCATGTGCATTTTACATTACGCTCTTCTTACACTTTATCGACCACCCTCATTGATTTGCATTGGACGGGGCTCATTCTACTTTCCGTAGGAGATCTTTTCCTACATTGAAATGGTGAATGAGATATGTCTTGGCAGGTGGAGTTTGAGACAAGAGCAAGAGTTTCGCGTTGTTTTATGGTCAATGGAAAGGAAAATACTCACATGTACTGACATCAGTAAATGAATGAGGGAACAGTCGCCTGGCTGTGGGTGAGGAGAGGTAGCCACACAGTAAAGCAATGTGGGAGTAAGGGCATTTGTGGGGGGGGGGGCACACGTTTAAAGAATGTGGAAGTGAAGGGGGGCGGCCACACGGTTGCAGAAATGTTGGAGTGAGAAATAAAACGTTACTTTTTGAGTGATTCGCCTCTAGTCGCAATTGAGATGAATTTTCAAGACTCTATTTGCAAATGTAAATGAGATTTTTTGTTGTTGCGTTCGAGTAAATCAGTTGGTGTGGTGGGAATTAAATGAAATGATCCGTTTCGAAGAATCTTGGAAGTAGATCTAACCTCAGGGAGGCTTCAAGTATGTGGAGAGTAGGTTTAACAAAGAAAGGCTATGAGTCTTATATATAGAGTTGAGAGTAGGTTTAACAAAGAAAAGCTGGGAGTCTTATAGAGTTGAGAGTAGGTTTAACAAAGAAAGACTTCGAGTCTTATAGAGTTGATAGCAGGTTTAACAAAAAAAGGCTAGGAGTCTTATAAAGTTGAGAGCAGGTTTAACAAAGAAAGACTATGAGTCTTATAGAGTTGAGAGTAGGTTTAACAAAGAAAAGCTAGGAGTCTTATAGAGTTGAGAGTAGGCTTAACATAGAAAGACTTCGAGTCTTATAGAGTTGATAGCAGGTTTAACAAAAAAAGGCTAGGAGACTTATAAAGTTGAGAGCGGGTTTAACAAAGAAAGGCTAGGAGTCTTATAAAGTTGAGAGTAGGTTTAACAAAGAAAGGCTAGGAGTTTTATAGAGTTGAGAGTAGGTTTAACAAAGAAAGACTAGGAGTCTTATAGAATTGAGAGTTTGTTTAACAAAGAAAGGCTAGGAGTCTTATAGAGTTGAGAGCAGGTTTAACAAAGAAAGACTTCGAGTCTAAGGTGTTAAGAGTTAGGTGTTACAGATAACAGGGAAAAGTCATCACTTCTCAATACTCTGAAAAAGTACACAAATATTTAAAACTGTTTTTATATCAAGTTAAAGTACTTTTCAAATACGTTGGAAATATAGTCTTAAAGTCTGATTGTAATTTCCACCTATGAATGTATGTGTTGAGGGTGTTTGAGGGTCAGGGTATATGCGGTATATGTGAGTGAGACCGAGAGGACAAGGATAAATTTGTGATTCTTATTAAGTGCGCTGTTGTATGCATGTTTTGTCGAATTTTCAGAACCTCCCCCCCCCCAACCCCATTGCTCTGTATTACATGTTATAAAGGGTTTATACGAAAAAAAATTGTGCTTAGGGGTTGTTTAATTAAGGATAGAATTACATGCTAGTTAACCTGGCTTAATCCATGAAGATTATGATGAGATTAATTCGTGCGGAGATTTTATAATCAATTTAAAAAAAATCGGGTTTAAATTTAAAAAAAAAAAACTTCACGAAAATAACCGGAAACAAGTGTTTAGTTCGTTATTACTTTTGATTTGAAAATGTGTTCGTACATCAACTTTTTCATCATTGGACCGGGTGGCGGTTGGATGGGGAAGAGGGGGGGGGTTGTGGGAGAGGATATAATCTTAATCATGAAAATGTCAGGTAAATCAAACACATGCCTCCATGAAGGCTCCGGGTATGCATCACATCAAAATAGCATTGATTGAATTGGGAAGTAATGAATCAAAGCAGAACTTTAAAAAGGTGCCTGTGACGTGAAGTGAAGTGCTGGGAAGTGAAGTGCTGGGAAGTGAAGTGCTGGGAAGTGAAGTGCTCGGAAGTGAAGGGCTGGGAAGTGAAGTGCTGGGAAGTGAAGTGCTGGGAAGTGAAGGGCTGGGAAGTGAAGTGCTCGGAAGTGAAGGGCTGGGAAGTGAAGGGCTGGGAAGTGAAGGGCTGGGAAGTGAAGGGCTGGGAAGTGAAGTTGTTTTCGTAGATGTCAGGGAAATGGAATGTTGTTTAAGGTGTGAGAATACACAAAATATATGATCAAATAGAAACTCTAGAAACATATCAAGATAACAGAAGTGTCACCTGCAGCTAATTATCTCGCCAAGGTGACTCGAATAGTGTCACTTAGAATCTAGCAGAGCAATTCTAAAACATTTTTAAATGCACTGACCAGAAGAAAAAGTTATTTTAATTTTATGTGTCCGGTAATGTCAAAAGGTTTTTGGTATTTTCTCTCTTCTGTTCTATCATTGCCCCAAATAGAGTTAAATCGTAAAATATTTTTTATATAAAAGTATATATATATATATATATTGTTACGCACTGACTTGTATTGGGAGAAATTAATCTCCTATTTTAATTTTAATTGGCTCGTTGTAAACAGTGCCTAACAAAGGACGATACCATATAATCAACAATATTAAAGATACGACCCAAAACAGTTTCTAGTTACAATTAATTAAGATTTATTATGTCTTAAGATAATTACAAAATAAAATAAAATAAAATTACAATCTTCAACTTACAGTATGGCAGATGTCGTACCGGTACACAGTTAATACAATTAGAAATAATGATGCCAATAAATAATGCGAAATAAACACATATAAGTAGGAGCACACAAATACACAAA
>CAXITT010000861.1:44378-55276 GCA_964033795.1 Lymnaea stagnalis
CGTCTTATTTGGTAGCCTCCCTTATCACGTCTTATTTGGTAGCCTCCCTTATCACGTCTTATTTGGTAGCCTCCCTTATCACGGTTCTCTCTCAGCCACTGTAGAGAGTGTATTTTTTTTTTTTTTTTGACTGGTTATTCGATCAGAACAACAAAATTAGCATAAACAATTAAGTGCCAGGCTGTAAAGTGCAAAATTTTATTTGACATAGATTATAGATGAACGTGTACTTTTGTCTTAGTGTAGTGCCAAGAAATTTAGATTGCTGTAAACATATGTATGTAGCAATATATTATTTTTTTTATAAAAACATTCAGCTTGGTAAACAAAACTCTTTAGCTTGGTTGAATGAGTAAGTATTTACCAAGCCCCCAACCCCCCTTCCCCCCTACTGAGCCACAAAAAATGTGTTTGTTTTTAGCTTTCGAAACTCTGTATGATCCCTGATTGTACACTTGTACGCAAGTTTGACTTGGTATAGTGCCAGATTATTTGTTCCCATGTGTTAACTTGGTAAGGAGCCAGATTGTACACTTGTACCCAGGCTTGACTTGGTATAGTGCCAGAGTGTACACTTCTACCAAGCTGTATATTTTCGCCATCATTTAAACAGACATGAGAACTGTATTGCATCGGTCGAAACGACATGTCAGGCGTGTTTCTAGGTCTAGTTCACCCACCGATGCCAAAATGGCGGCAGTCTTCTCTCAACAAATCTGGTTTATAAGATATTGAACAAGTTAAATTTTAAATCATAAACACAGCATGGATTGTTTCAAGAAAAATGGACTACGTGAAAATTTGTTTCTTTTATACCGAACATATTTAATCGAGACTTTGCATATCCAAACCAATGAATCTCTTTTCTATAGACTTCTACTGTGTAGCTATTGTCTTTATAAACAAATCTGGTTTATAAGATATTGAACAAGTTAAATTTTAAATCATAAACACAGCATGGATTGTTTCAAGAAAAATGGACTACGTGAAAATTAGTTTCTTTTATACCGAACATATTTAATCGAGACTTTGCATATCCAAACCAATGAATCTCTTTTCTATAGACTTCTACTGTGTAGCTATTGTCTTGTACGTTAGTAATACGCCCATACAAGACAATATATATTAATATATATATATATATAATATAGATGCAGAAGAACAATTCTTCACAATGTAGAATCATTATTATTCTATCTTGTGTTACTATTTACAATTATTCCTCCGACCAGCATATTTTACGTTCGAGGGCCGCCATCTTTTCTTGGCCAATTTTTATGTTCGACTTTACTATCCCACACTACATGAAAAGGAAAGATAACCGTGTAGCCAGTTTGTAAACAAGGGGAAACAACTCATTTTCATTTCTGCACCAATGGTCCTTATAGATTTCTTTAAAGGGGCATTCTTTAAAGGGTAATTTATCATGTAAACGAAACAGAGAATACGAGATACAGACCAAGAGACACAGACACGAGACACAGATAAGAGAAACAGACCAAGAGAAACAGACCATGAGACACAGACCACGAGACACAGCCCACGAGACACAGACCACAAGACACAGACGACGAGACACAGACCACAAGACACAGACCACAAGACACAGACCATTCTGGGCAGATATATTATCGCAAATACATTGAATATTTGAAATAACACGCGAACAGCTAGAATGTTGCCAGGGAAGTCATCTGAATACAGCGTCACATTTGGTTATTTAAGTTCTAGGCTGTTAAATTAATTAGTTACTGTTGTGTCTCTTCAATTAGTTACTGTTGTGTCTCTTCAATAAGTTACTGTTGTGTCTCTTCAATAAGTTACTGTTGTGTCTCTTCAATAAGTTACTGTTGTGTCTCTTTAATTATTTACTGCTGTGTCTCTTCAATTAGTTACTGTTGTGTCTCTTCAATTAGTTACTGTTGTGTCTCTTCAATTAGTTACTGTTGTGTCTCTTCAATTAGTTACTGTTGTGTCTCTTCAATAAGTTACTGTTGTGTCTCTTCAATAAGTTACTGTTGTGTCTCTTCATTAAGTTACTGTTGTGTCTCTTCAATTAGTTACTGTTGTGTCTCTTCAATTAGTTACTGTTGTATCTCTTCGTGTGAATGTGAGGTCATGGGATAGAATGAGAGATGGATATGAAGTCAGGGGATTGAATGAGATAAGGAAATGAAGTCAGGGGATTGAATGAGATAAGGAAATGAAGTCAGGGGATTAAATGAGAGAAGGATATGAAGTCAGGGGATTGAATGAGAGAAGGATATGAAGTCAGGGGATTGAATGAGATAAGGAAATGAAGTCAGGGGATTGAATGAGATAAGGAAATGAAGTCAGGAGATTGAATGAGAGGATATGAAGTCAGGGGATTGAATGAGATAAGGAAATGAAGTCATGGGATTGAATGAGATAAGGAAATGAAGTCAGGGGATTGAATGAGAGAAGGAAATGAAGTCAGGGGATTGAATGAGATAAGGAAATGAAGTCAGGGGATTGAATGAGATAAGGAAATGAAGTCAGGGGATTGAATGAGATAAGGAAATGAAGTCAGGGGATTGAATGAGAGAAGGATATGAAGTCAGGGGATTGAATGAGATAAGGAAATGAAGTCAGGGGATTGAATGAGATAAGGAAATGAAGTCATCAGGGGATTGAATGAGATAAGGAAATGAAGTCAGGGGATTGAATGAGAGAAGGATATGAAGTCAGGGGATTGAATGAGATAAGGAAATGAAGTCAGGGGATTGAATGAGATAAGGAAATGAAGTCATGGGATTGAATGAGAGAAGGATATGAAGTCAGGGGATTGAATGAAAGAAGGATATGAAGTCAGGGGATTGAATGAGATAAGGAAATGAAGTCAGGGGATTGAATGAGAGAAGGATATGAAGTCAGGGGATTGAATGAGAGAAGGATATGAAGTCAGGGGATTGCATGAGATAAGGAAATGAAGTCAGGGGATTGAATGAGAGAAGGATATGAAGTCAGGGAATTGAATGAGAGAAGGATATGAAGTCAGGGGATTGAATGAGAGAAGGATATGAAGTCAGGGGATAGAATGAGAGAAGGATATGAAGTCAGGGGATTGAATGAGATAAGGAAATGAAGTCAGGGGATTGAATGAGATAAGGAAATGAAGTCAGGGGATTGAATGAGATAAGGAAATGAAGTCAGGGGATTGAATGAGAGAAGGAAATGAAGTCAGGGGATTGAATCAGAGAAGGATATGAAGTCAGGGGATTGAATGAGATAAGGAAATGAAGTCAGGGGACTTAATGAGAGAATGAAATGAAGTCAGGGGACTTAATGAGAGAAAAAAATAATTAAAAAGCCAATTATAATCAGATATAAAGAAATAATCATTTTAACAACAATTGTAAATAAGCGAGACGTCACACACTATTATTTAGTCAGGACATGAGACCAATATTTTGTGTACACTAAGACATTCGTGGGGTTATTTTTCTTGAGGAAAAGACGCCCCTTAGATTCAGTTGCTCTTTATTTTATTGCCCTTCATTTCACGCCCTTTATTTCATTGTCCTTTATTTACTACATCAGAGTTAGTGGCATCTTGGGTGTTTTACACTCGCTACAGTTATGTGTTACCACTGACGGGATCATCATTTTATTATAGTGAGCTATGCACTTTTATCTACTGATAAATAAAACACCAACCCCCCCGCCCCCCCCCTAAAAAAATAAGCAACTAATTACCACAAGATTTAGTTTAACGCCCACAACTCTCCCAGGTTTGGGGGAAAAGAAGAGAAAGATAGAAAAGGATCTTGCAGCTTTCAAAGATATGCGGAGTATTCGATGCCACTCACCTTCCTAGAGGGCAGCTTTGAGGTGTGACCCGGCAGTGCGACCCAGCTACACAGCCCAGCTGAACAACCCCCGCTGCATGACCCAGCTGTTCGGACCAGCTGTACGACTCAGCGGTACGACCCAGCTGTACCCTGAAGTAAGAGCATGATGTCACACAGGAGTTACAATGGTATTAAAGAAATACGTGTCAAAGGACTTCGGAGTTGCCCAAAATTCAGTGTGCCGCATTACCCTGGCGTGCCGCATTACCCTGGTGTGCCGCATTACCCTGGTGTGCCGCATTACCCTGGTTTGCCGTATTACCCTGGTGTGCCGCATTACCCTGGTGTGTCGCATTACCCTGGTGTGCCGCATTACCCTGGTCTGCCGCATTACCCTGGTGTGCCGCATTACCCTGGTGTGCCGCATTACCCTGGTGTGCCGCAATACCCTGGTGTGCCGCATTACCCTGGTGTGCCGCATTACCCTGGTGTGCCGCATTACCCTGGTGTGCCGGAACAGCGAGATGTGTTTTAAAAACCACTTCCGACGGAGCGTGTC
This sequence comes from Lymnaea stagnalis, assembly GCA_964033795.1. NCBI lineage: Eukaryota > Metazoa > Mollusca > Gastropoda > Lymnaeidae > Lymnaea > Lymnaea stagnalis. The sequence goes on from CAXITT010000861.1 coordinate 48,750, forward strand.
ATGGGCGCACTTTTTTTATAAACAAACGTCTTCCCCATTTACTCTTTGTGCTTTAGAATCACAATGATTTACTTTGTGTACCTTTACGCTTAAGATTAAGGGGATCACTGTTGTCTTATCTTAGTCCACTGGAGTTTGTTAAAACCGTTGCCCTCCATAAAAGTACTATCGGTTTCTCTACGTCAAAGCATCTGGGACATTCTTCATGCAAATTAATCTCGTTAACTTGGCAATAGTTTCGAGGAATATTACTGGCGATGTCATTCGAATGTACAAGGGTAAGGAAATGAATGCAATGATCACTGAGTCCATAAGTGGGAGAAAGGGGGGGGGGTGTCACTTTGGGGGAGGGCTTGAAAGTTTAGGGAAAAAATAAAATTAAAATATTGACAGAGCGGAAACGAATAGAAAATACGAATATTAAAAACGAATACAAACGTATTGTATGAAAAACGTGCATTAGTTTTGATTTACTTTATAGAGTTTTTATCCACCATTAGTATTGGTTCATTGTATATGGCTTTTATCAACAATTAGTATTGATTTCCTGTATAGAGCTTTTATCCACAATTAGAATTGATTTCCTGTATAGAGCAGTTGTTCACCAGAAATGGGCATAACTGCGATACATGTTTTTATCTGGGGCAATTTATCGTTCACTTCCGTCGTCTTCGGAATTGTTGCACGAATATCCGGGGCGGTTGGCGATTTCCTGTTTTCTGACAGCTGATTGGTGGAAGGCGTTAAGGTCTTCTGACAGCTGATTGGTGGAAGGCGTTTAGGTATTCTGACAGCTGATTGGTGGAAGGCGTTAAATTGATCTGACAGCTGATTGGTGGAAGGCGTTAAGGTGATCTGACAGCTGATTGGTGGAAGGCGTTAAGTTGATCTGACAGCTGATTGGTGGAAGGCGTTAAGTTTATCTGACAGCTGCTTGGTTGAAGGCGTATTAGGTATTCTGACAGCTGATTGGTGACAGGCGTTAAGTTGATCTGACAGCTGATTGGTGGAAGGCGTTAAGGTGATCTGACAGCTGATTGGTGGAAGGCGTTAAGTTGATCTGACAGCTGATTGGTGGAAGGCATTAAATTTATCTGACAGCTGATTGGTTGAAGGCGTTAAGTTGATCTGACAGCTGATTGGTGGAAGGCGTTAAGGTGATCTGACAGCTGTTTGGTGGAAGGCGTTAAGGTATTCTGACAGCTGATTGGTTGAAGGCGTTATGGTGATACCATAGCAGCCATATTGACGTTGTACTCAGAAATGCGTCCCTGGTATGACGTAAGATTTATTTCATCAGATTTCAGCGACGTGTGTTTAAATAGTATGTGTAAAAGTAAACAAATCAATTCTACGTCCATCAAGGTAATTTTGACATATTATGCAATCATAAACATGCGCTAATTTTACCACTTCTATTACAGTTTTCTGAAGTCGTTGCTAAATCCAACATAGAAAAGATGTACACGGGGTTCCCAATGACCGTCAGATTTGTGTAGGCTACTGAAGAAGTTATTATGTACTATAGCAATCTTGATTCGAAGGGGGTTTATTGTAGTAATCTTGTGACGTACACTAGTTTTCTTGTGAAATCTGCATGGTGTTTCTACGTGATATATTTTATCATTCAATGCAGAGTTTTTCTAATAGTCTTGTTTTACTATTAATGAATAAGTTGTGTCACTGCAAAGCACATGCTGTCACATCTTAAATACACAATATTTCAGTATGCGAATGTATGTCAACTCTCACAAATATGGCTTTAATTATGTCATCTGAATATTTGTTTCGTGACATCTTGTATGTTGTCAAAGAGCTTTGAATGACTTTGTGTTAGAATTTGTGCTAACTGAACTTAAACCCTTGCTTACATATTGCTGAGTATATGCTTGGAAGTTAATGAAAAAAACAAAACTACAATATCGACACCGTAGATACGAATATAAAATACGAATACAAAATACGAATACAAAATACGAATGCACAATACGAATATAAAATACGAATACAAAATACGAATACAAAACACGAATACAAAATACGAATACAAAATACGAATGCAAAATACGAATACAAAATACGAATACAAAATACGAATACAAGATACGAATGCAAAATACGAATACAAAATACGAATACAACAAAATACGAATGCAAAATACGAATACAAAATACGAATACAAAATACGAATACAAAATACAAATACAAAATACGAATACAAAATACGAATACAAGATACGAATGCAAAATACGAATGCAAAATACGAATACAAAATACGAATACAACAAAATACGAATACAAAATACGAATACAAAATACGAATACAAAATACGAATTCAAAGTACGAATACAAAATACGAATACAACAAAATACGAATACAAAATACGAATACAAAATACGAATACAAAATACGAATTCAAAATACGAATTCAAAAAATGAGTAAAAAACGTACTGCTTTACTCCCACAAAGAAAGCCCAAATCAACTATCTAACAATTCAACAAACATCTGTGGAAGCAATCTACAAGTAAAATAACTCTTCAAATTCTTTCCTCTTCAGCAGCAAGAAACTATCCCCCCCCCCTATTTTCATATTCATCAGTATCGCTGACTTATAAATAGGAATGAACTGTCCCCCAACCCCCACCCACCCCAAAACCCCATCCCATGCCCTCCCCCTATAATACAATAGTAATAAACCAGCTCTGTCATGTCCTTACAGAAGTGCAGCTCAGAGTGCGGCCGTGGATCAGGGTCAGTCTGAGAGCTGTCGTTTGGTGGTCTTAGAAAGTGTCAGATATTTTATTTATATTCCCAGCAGCATTAAACTGTTTCGTTATTCCACCCCCAGGCTCCTGGGAACTCTGTACTTGTTGGCGGACAAAACCGCCATCAGCACCCAAAGCAACTGCCCCAGCAACACCCCGCAACCCACACACACACACACACACACCATTCTGATGTCCATCTGTTTTGCAACTTCATAGGCATAAAAAGATTGATGAATATTTAACTTACTTTTTTTTTCTTCACATCAAACCTTTCTATTTCTCCCCTTGTCCTCACCAAATTTTGTCTTTTTTCTGGTACAATAAGTACATGTACTTTAAATACGAAAAGGTTTTTTTTTCCAGTTTCTAAGTAACAAATCATTAAGTCCGTTTACAATTAGAAATAACATAAATTACTATTTATTTAAATAAAACCTGTACATTTGAAGCTAAATGAAAATAGCAAATATGCAGTGGAACTAATCATTACTAAATGTAAATAGCAAACATGCAGTGGAAATAATCACTATACTAAATGTAATAGCAAACATGCAGTGGAACTAATCATTACTAAATGTAAATAGCAAAAATGCAGTAGAACTAATCATTACTAAATGTAAATAGCAAACATGCAGTAGAACTAATCATTACTAAATGTAAATAGCAAACATGCAGTGGACCTAATCATTACTAAATGTAAATAGCAAAAATGCAGTAGAACTAATCATTACTAAATGTAAATAGCAAAAATGCAGTGGACCTAATCATTACTAAATGTAAAAAGCAAAAATGCAGTAGAACTAATCATTACTAAATGTAAATAGCAAAAATGCAGTGGACCTAATCATTACTAAATGTAAATAGCAAAAATGCAGTAGAACTAATCATTACTAAATGTAAATAGCAAAAAATGCAGTAGAACTAATCATTACTAAATGTAATTACACTGAATGGCCTCAAGACGATCTGAGATCGCGCTTTTCCTTCCATTCGTAGTCTTACACTGTAAGCACGGAGTCTTTATACCGGAAGTACTGTGTCTTTATACTGAAATTACTGTTTCTTAATACTGTAAGCATGGTGTCTATATAGTGGAAGTACTGTGTGTTTATACTGTAAGCATTGTGTCTTTATCCTGGAAGTACTTAAGTAGTAGTCTTTAATATGAGTGCCGTTAGTAGTCTTTAAATAGAATAGTAGCCTTTAACGTGAGTAATAGCCTTGACTTGGGTTGTAGCCTTGACTTGGATTGTAGCCTTGACTTGGGTAGCAGCCTTGACTTGAGTAGTAGCCTTGACTTAGGTAGTAGCCTTGACTTGGATAGTAGCCTTGACTTGAGTGGTAGCCTTGACTTGGGTTGTAGCCTTTACTTGGGTAGTAGCCTTGACTTGAGTAGTAGTAGCCTTGACTTAGGTAGTAGCCTTGACTTGGATAGTAGCCTTGACTTGAGTAGTAGCCTTGACTTGGGTAGTAGCCTTGACTTGAGTAGTAGCTTTGACTTGGGTAGTAGCCGTGACTTGAGAAGTAGCCTTGACTTGGGTAGTAGGCTTGACTTGAGTAGTAGCCTTGACTAGGGTAGAAGCCTTGATTTGAGTAGTAGCCTTGACTTGAGTAGTAGCCTTGACTTGAGTAGTAGCCTTGACTTGAGTAGTAGTCTCGACTTGAGTAGTAGCCTTAACTTGAGTGGTAGCCTTGACTTGAGTAGTAGCCTTGACTTGAGTAGTAGCCTTGACTTGAGTAGTAGTCTCGACTTGAGTAGTAGCCTTAACTTGAGTGGTAGCCTTGACTTGAGTAGTAGCCTTGACTTGAGTGGTAGCCTTGACTTGAGTAGTAGCCTTAACTTGAGTGGTAGCCTTGACTTGAGTAGTAGCCTTGACTTGAGTAGTAGCCGTGACTTGAGCTGAATTTTGTTTAAAGTGAGGGAGAGTTGCTCAATTCATCAACCATACTCTCTCGACCTTGCCTTTCTGATCAAACGGCAAGACTTCGTCAAGACAACTGGGAATAGACCATGATACACTTGGATGACCAGCAGTGTTTCATATGATCTTTATGCGTCCACGTCGCAGGAGTTGTCGACATTGTGTCAATGACATACCGCCTACGGGTCTCCCGTTCAGAGTTTGCCTTCTCCAGGTTAACGAGTCACATCGAGCCGGTGTGCTGGTGCTGGTTTTGCTTGTTTGGGCTGGGGGATTGAACTCCGGTCTACAAGCTTTGGATTGTCTCAGTTTTCCACTCGATCAACCAACCCCCTAAAAAAATGGAGTCTTGCGATGCGGATCTAATCCAAGCGGATTGATGAAGATAAATGATGACTTGTCCAACATCAGTTTAAGGAAACAGGTCAATATCTATTTGTTTTCCTCTTCTGTTGTTTCATTCCTTCAAATGTTAATGCTTCAGTCGAGAAATTTGCTGGATAGAACTCTCTGGTCACACGGAAGCTAACAGGGGTAAGGTTGAAGTATACGACAGGTCAGGGCGTTGTGCAACACTTCAGAACCGTACATCATATAATCACTAAATAAATGACAAGCAGATCATACAATCTCTACATAAATGAACTGTAGATCATCTAATCTCTCCCTAAATGAACTGTAGATCATCTAATCACTAATAAAATGAACTGCAGATCATCTTATCTCTAACTACATATAATCACTCAGAGTTTTGAACTCTACAAACGTTTCAGACAGGTTTAATAAAATATTGTAAAAAAACACAACTATTTAGTTTAGTCTTCATGTTTAGGGTACATGTGAGGACACTGAAAGCAAGGGTTTTTTTTTTTTTTTTGTAAACGGGAGAACACCGTGCATTGGCGTGAGATCACCGCTGCCATGACAACTCGGGTGCTGCGTGTGCGTGTCGGGAGCTGCCACGCTTCCGTGAAATACAAGTGTTCAAATAACAGTGCCCCGGATTCTCCGATCGCATCTGTCAAACTTCTCGCGTCGCTAGTCAGTGCCGTGGCCAAGGCGTGTTAACGTAAGCAAAGTGTGGCTGATTCTTTCTTTGCTTTAGAAATGCGTTGAATCCTCTATCAGAGGTCTCCAACAGGTTTTCTGTACGACACCCACCCCCTCACCCAGGTGTTTCAATTCTGCACACGGTATCGGTGAGGAATCAACTTGCAATTAAACTCGTCAACGTACAACACTTGGCCTGCATTGGGGCCCTTTGGCGTGGGCCAATAGCACTTGGCCTGAATTGGGGCTCTTTGGCGTGGGCCAATAACACTTGGCCTGCATTAGGGCTCTTTGGCGTGGGCCAGTAGCACTTAGCCTGCATTGGGGCTCTTTAGTGTGGTCCAATAGCACTTGGCCTGCATTTGGGCTCTTGGCGTTGGCAAATAGCACTTGACCTGCATTGGGGCTCTTTGGCGTGGGCCAAAAGCACTTGGCCTGCATTGGGACTCTTTGGTGTGGGCCAATAGCACTTGGCCTGCATTGGGGCTCTTTGGTGTGGGTCAATAGCCCTTGGCCTGCATTTGGGCTCTTTGGCATGGGCCAATAGCACTTGGCCTGCATTGGGGCTCTTTGGTGTGGGTCAATAGCACTTGGCCTGCATTGGGGTTATTGGTGTGCGTCAATAGCACTTGGCCTGCATTGGGGCTCTTTTGCGTGGGCCAATAGCACTGGGCCTGCATTGGGGCTCTTTGGTGTGGGTCAATAGCACTTGGCCTGCATTGGGGCTCTTTGGTGTGGGTCAATAGCACTTGGCCTGCATTTGGGCTCTTTGGCGTGGGCC
>CAXITT010000861.1:65996-123220 GCA_964033795.1 Lymnaea stagnalis
ATATATATATATATATATATATATATATATATATATATATATATATATATATATATATATATATACATATATGCAAAGTTCTAAATACCTCTTCCTATACGTTTACAAGGTGCATGACTGTCAAATTATTCAATTCTTTTAAATAAAAATGCTCGCCACCCAGGCGTAGAACGGGTGCTACAACTAGTATTAATATAATTCAATGTGCGGTTGCAAGCCTTGTGCGTGTGTTGGTTGGGGGGCAGTATTTGGCATTGTAAATGGGTATTGTGAATAAAAACATGGAGTTGTTTTCACAAAGAATGCTAAGTGTAGAATTAACTTTACAAATTAACCTTCGAACTGTGGCATGCATTATTCTGTGGTGTGGAGCTTTTCCAGCGTTTTGAGTGTCATTTGAAATTGTATGAAATGACATAAAAATACTGATACAAGACCCCAATAACTATATATTTTTGGAAAGGTAAATGGATTGAAATAAAGTTGGCCACAATGCCCACCCGTGGAAAATTTTTGGTCAGTGTCCTTGACCTTGGAGTGCTCAAGGAAAAAAAATGACAGAATGTCTTGCTTTCAAGTGCTCATAACATCATTAATTTTTATAGGTACACTTAAAACACAAATCTAAATGTTGTAGCAAATTCATTTATCTTTCAGAAATGTATAGTTTGCTCAGGTTTGATTGGAATTACACCTCTGAAATCAATTTTAGTAATTTTAGGTCATTTATATAAGAAACTGGGACCACAGCTAAAACCAAGTACAAAATACAAAATCTCAGGCAAAATAGTTGTTATTGACTAGTTAACATTTAAAAAGGAACTGTGGAACTGATTTGGGTTATTTAACTATATAATTTATTACTTCTGATCTATAATCTGTAGATTATGTGACTAAAAATCAGTCAGTCCTTGCCCAACCTCAGGGTCTGACTCGAAGTCAAACAGTAGCCTCAGTAGGCCTACTTCAGTATAACTAAGACTAGTATCAGATTCACGAAAATAATAATCTGAAGTGAGATATCATGGGGAATGTTAAAATGATTAACAGTATCACTTAAATCCTCTCCTAAAAAGCTTTAAAAAAATATGTATATTAGTTATCGCACTGAAGGCGCGGCCACAGCTTCCGCCATTTTAGCTTTAACAAAAGAAAGCGGTATAAACACTACGATTAAAAAGTACTTATTTTTAAGTTATCCAGAAAAAGCTTGAACCGAAAGAAGATTTAATTATTAATAGGAAGGGGCTATAATTCCGGCTAAATATTGGATTAGAATTTGCTATCAGACCGTGTTTTTAATCGACCGATTTTTTCGGCCGCCACAGCCCAGAACGAGACTGTCGGCCGACCACAGTTCGAGGGTTAATAATATGGTCATCAGGTACCAGCTATTCACGGTGCACTTTTACACGTGCAACTGATAGGTCGAAAATGTCCATATTTAATTAATGCTAAAACGGGGCAAAGGGAAGATAATTTATATCATAAATTGTCATAGGGGTAATTGGCGTTGATCTCAATAACAATCTAAAGACCAGTTTAAAATAAGGATACAAATTACTAATCATAATAACTGACCCTTCTTCGAATGATAGGAGTGAAACTCGGACATGGCATGATGGCTTGGTCAGTGTGACAATGTCTTTAACGTAATGTTCCCTAAATGTAACACTCTCACCAGATAATTTTTTTCATTTTTATGCCGTGCGATGTTCTGCATTTTTTGGAAGTGTGAATGACGTGCACGCGTACTGTCATACATCTTTACCGGCATACATGTGTACTAGCGTAATGTGTACTTACATGTGTACTGGCTGGCGTATATGTGTGCTGGCGTACATATGTGCTGGCTTATATGTGTATTGGCGTATATGAGTGCTGGCGTGTATCTATACTGGCGTATATGAGTGCTGGCGTATAAGTGCACTGGCGTATAAGTGTACTGGCGTATATGTGTGCTGGCGTACATGTGTATTGGACATCTGTGTATGGTGTGTATGTCAAGATTAATTGGGTGACGAACACATCTTCAATCAGGGCCAGGATTATAGACCTTGTCAATAATTTAGTTTATGTTTCCTCATAGAGAAAAGAGAAAGCATACATAGAACATCTCTTATAGATATTACGCTTCTGGTGGACTGCTCCCATGTCCAGCTTAAGCTGGCTGCTTCCTATCCAGACTATTTGGTTCTGAGATTATTTTCGTAGCTTTTGCTATATGCTTTGTATTTTGTGACGTATATTTGGTATGGGAAATGGAGTGGTTTCCGGATAGCGTAAAATATAATTCTTGATAACTTCCGGTATACTAAATGATTTCAATTTTTAAATAACGCAACTTCGTATGGTGCGTAATATTTTCTTTTCTTTTCGGACAATGAAATCGTCTCCAATTAAAAATGGTGTAGTTAATATTCCGTTTAAAAGTTGTTGGGACATCAGAATATTAATATAGTTCAATAGGTGTAAAATAAAAATTGTGCAGTGACGTATCAAGGAGGGAAGGGGTGAGGCTAAAATTGGTATTCTTGAATGTGCGTTACTTGAGTTCATGTTTTGTCAAGTAACTTTTAGTAGATGGGAAGTTCACGCATTGCTGTAACCAATATTTTGCGAGCTATAACTGGATAGAGAATAATAATCGTCTTCTCCAATAATCATCTTCTCCAAAACCCCATCTTCACCAAATACTCATCCATATGCTCGTCTTATCTAGATGAAAATTTAAAAACTTTGAGCTGATTATTCAAATCAAAGCTTTATTTTAAAAAAAAATTAAACTTCTTTGAATCGCAGCTTTAGTCCATTAGAGATAGAGCTTTTTGTTTCTAGTTATTACAAGGTAAATATCTTTTTAAAATAAAAAATAATATAACATTGAAGCATTGTTTGATTTCCTACAAGTGACAACCCTTTTTACATATCTCCGTCCAACCCACCAATGCCGGCTACCGTCCTAAAAAAAAATAATCTTCATCTCGTGTTCACTCTATGAAACAAATAATGTCCAGTCTGGTAAGGGCCGGAGGCATGGTGGCCAACCCCCCCCCCCCTACCCTCTGGACGTCGTAGGATACAATCAAATCTGCTTAAGACGGCCCACATAATCAAATCACTTTCTTGAACAATATATTTGTGCCGGCGGAAATGATGCTGGCTGTCCCCTCCTCAAGATGAGGTAGCAATCTACAATATGAAGCATGAAGTGGGAGAGGGGGTGGTGGGGGTGAGTGACACTCAGAGGTGGAGACATGCATAATGAGATGATGTAAAAAAAAAAACAACTACTGATAAAGCAATTACAATTGTACGTCACAAATAACTGTTTAAACGTGAGGATCTCCTATTCTTACAGCAACAAGATTGGGGCAACATAACTCTTAGAAAAGTGGGGTAACGTGGAAGTGGGGGAACATGGAAGCGGGGTAACATGGAAGTGGGGTGAGCATATCTGGTAGAAAAGTGGGGTAACATGGAAGTGGGGGGAACATAGCTGGTAGAAGAGTGGAACACATAATTGGGGGAACACAGCTGGTAGAGAAGTGAAGGAACATAGCAGTGGGGGAACATTTCTGGTAGCAAATGGGGGAAAATAACTGGTAGAAAATTTGGGGAACATAAAAGTGGCGGAACATAGCTGGTAGAAGAGTGGGGGAACATAGTTGGTAGAAAAGTGGGAGGACATAGCTGGTAGAAAAGTGGGGGAAGATAGCTGGTAGGAGAGTTGGGGGAACATAGCTGGTAGAAGAGTGGGGGAACATAGCTGGTAGAAAAGTGGGGGAACATAGCTGGTAGAAAAGTGGGGGAACATAGCAGGCAGAAGAGTGGGGGAACATAGCTGGTATAAGAGTGGGGGAACATAGCTGGTATAAGAGTGGGGAACATAGCTGGTAGAAGAGTGTGGGAACATAGTTGGTATAAGAGTGGGGGAACATAGCTGGTATAAGAGTGGGGGAACATAGCTGGTATAAGAGTGGGGGAACATAGCTGGTATAAGAGTGGGGAACATAGCTGGTAGAAGAGTGTGGGAACATAGTTGGTATAAGAGTGGGGGAACATAGCTGGTATAAGAGTGGGGGAACATAGCTGGTAGAAGAGTGGGGAACATAGCTGGTAGAAGAGTGGGGGAACATAGCTGGTAGAAGAGTGGCCCCTGAATTTTAATAAGTTAATTGTAAAAATTTAAAAGTACAATTATTTTTATTTTTTTTATTTTTGAAGCTATTAAAATAGCACGGAGCATAAAGAAATTGTACCAGCTCCAGCTCCGGGCAAAAAGACCCTGCTTCAGAGCCTCAAGCTGCATATCTGAGCTCTGCACCAAACCTCTGACTTCAACAATGAGTTTTCAAGGCTTAAAATGGTTAAATGTTGTTTGCAATATACTGGACCACCGGCTAATGGTTAAATGTTGTTGGCAATATACCGGACCACCGGCTAACATACAGGGAGGCTATCCATGTGTTTACATAAGTCACTGTTTTGTGAGTTTCCTTGTTTCTAATCTGCATGATGAGAAGTAACAGTTTCTAAGCCACCCCATATCCCATAAGTCCTTTCCACCTCGCCTGGATGCTCACCCATTTCCCTTCTTTTGGGGCCCTCAAGGTGTAATAAAATCTTTTTTATCCTTTAGTCTCTGGAGAATTTGGTATGGAGAGTTGCGGGGGGGTGGGGGTGGCGGGGGGTGGGGGGCGCGAAGTGCTGGTACAATATATTCTCAACTCACCAGGTCTTAGACAACAGACACTACCGCCATTTAAGCAGTGGCTTATGGAAGGGTGAGGTACAATATGTTGGCAATTCAAAAGGTTCTTGACTATACACACTAATATAACTTCGGCAGAGGCGTAGGTCGGTGGTAACAGACACTACAGTCGTTGAGACAGGGGCGTAGGGCAGGGTGGGTTTCAACAGACACGACAGTCGTTGAGACAGGGGTGTAGGGCGGGATGGGTTGCAACAGATACGACAGTCGTTGAGACAGTGGCGTAGGACGGGGTGGATTACTAGAGATTTTGGTTATATGGTCAGTGGTCCTCATTCCCCCTTAACGCGACTCATCTTATACTTGCATTAATACGTTGCTAAACTGCGCAGCATCCATGTTGCTTTTGTTCCAGCAATAATTACATAGCTTAACTGGACATTGTGACGGTATTTTACACCATGAGAGGGCACGTGTTCACAAAGGTCTGTTAACTATGACGTCATTGATTTTTCCACCCACTTAATAAGAAGCAGACAATCTCTTTCTCAACAAGGGCGTAGCTAGTGTTATTGCCACCCGGGCCTGGCCAAGATTTTTGCATTGAGCTTTTCACGAAAAAAAAACCCCTCTGCTGTACGCGGAAAATGCCGCCCCTTAAAAATAAATAAAATAAGCGCTGCACTGGGCTAAAAGTCCCCTCCACCCCTCCCTTCCTACGCCACTGCTTGTTTCACTATTACTCCACTTGACTTTTATTAATATATTTTAATTATTTTAGCCACCGTCTTGAACATAATGGTGAGACTTCACTGTTCTAAGGCCTTTAATAACTCTTTTTATACACGTATTCAACCTAAAGCAATAGAGAGAAGTCTCACTGTCTCATTTTTTTTATTTTTAACCTGTAACTCTCTCTCTCTCTCTCTCTCTCTCTTTCTCTCTCTCTCTCTCCCTCCCTCTCTCTCTCTCTCTCTCTCGCTCTCGCTCTCTGTATCGATCCCTCTCTCCTCCTTTGTTATATATCCCCTTCTCTCTCACACCCTCTCTGTCTATTCATACATGTAAGCGTCAAGCAATCAATGAGTTAATAAGTCTAGACAAGTGGTTCTCAACATTTTTAAACCTCCCACTCAATCCTTAGACCATGTAAGCATCCCTAGAGCATTCTGTTTAAGCCCCTTATATTCAAGATACCGCAAATTTCAAAGGCATGAAAATTATTAATCAAGCTTTGCTAGATATTTTACTTGGTAGTAGTAACTAAATTATTTATTGATTTATTATACACTATACCATGGAAATGTTTGGTTAAGAGATATTTGTATTTCTGCCTCATGGCCAGTTACCTGAACGAGATACGAAATATGTTTAGAAATATGTCATATATTGCTTTATCATTTTACCTGATACTCAGAGAAGAGGCAACAAGCAGCTATTTAATCAATTTCCATGTCACAAAATAACGATATCAAATATCCTTCTGCAAGCGAAAATCTGAGTCTGCAAGCTAAAGCTCTGTGTCTGCATGCTAAAACTCTGTCTGCATGCTAAAGATATGTCTGCATGCTAAAACTCTGTCTGCATGCTAAAGATATGTCTGCATGCTAAAACTCTGTCTGCATGCTAAAGATATGTCTGCATGCTAAAACTCTGTCTGCATGCTAAAGATATGTCTGCATGCTAAAACTCTGTCTGCATGCTAAAACTCTGTATGCATGCTAAAACTCTGTCTGCATGCTAAAACTCTGTCTTCATGCTAAAGATATGTCTGCATGCTAAAACTCTGTCTGCATGCTAAAACTCTGTATGCATGCTAAAACTCTGTCTGCATGCTAAAACTCTGTATTCATGCTAAAGATATGTCTGCATGCTAAAACTCTGTATGCATGCTAAAACTCTGTCTGCATGCTAAAACTCTGTCTTCATGCTAAAGATATGTCTGCATGCTAAAACTCTGTCTGCATGCTAAAGATATGTCTGCATGCTAAAACTCTGTCTGCATGCTAAAGATATGTCTGCATGCTAAAACTCTGTCTGCATGCTAAAACTCTGCGTCTGCATGCTAAAACTTTGTCTGCATGCTAAAACTCTGTCTGCATGCTAAAACTCTGTCTGCATGCTAAAACTCTGTCTGCATGCTAAAACTCTGTCTGCATGCTAAAACTCTGTATGCATGCTAAAACTCTGTCTGCATGCTAAAACTCTGTCTTCATGCTAAAGATATGTCTGCATGCTAAAACTTTGTCTGCATGCTAAAACTCTGCGTATGCATGCTAAAACTCTGTCTTCATGCTAAAGATATGTCTGCATGCTAAAACTGTGTCTGCATGCTAAAGATATGTCTGCATGCTAAAACTGTGTCTGCATGCTATAGATATGTCTGCATGCTAAAACTCTGCGTCTGGATGCTAAAACTCTGCGTCTGCATGCTAAAACTCTGCGTCTGCATGCTAAAACTCTGGGACTGTATGCTTTAGCTCAATATAAATTTTATCTGAATACACTCGCATTTAACTATACCAAATGCCTTGGAATCATGAAAGAAATTCATCCTAGAATGTGGAGTTTCAATTTTAAGACGATCTAAAAGAGTGTCTCTATGTGACGTTGGTATGCCGAAGACATGCCTCTATGTGACATGGTATGTCGAAGACATGTCTCTATGTAACGTTGGTATGTCACAGTAATGTCTCTATGTGACGAGGGCACGGTGGTTGAGCAGCACCACCGGCCGACCTGACATCCTTAGGCTGAGATGGCCCCCGTAAAGCTGGTTAGTCGAGTGAAGTTACGAGCTGTTGCAATCCTGTTCTAACAGGAGGAGATCCTCAACGTGCCGCTTCGCGGCCGGATAGTTATGGGGCTTTATGGACCTGAAGGGGGTCTTTTGGGAGGGCATTGAGTGCTTTACGCTCAACGGTTCGCTGACGCCATTTCCGAATGGACATATTCTTATGACTAGTAGAGATTATTATTTTAAAAAACCTGGCAATAACGGAAAAGAGACTAGAAATAAATCTAAAAGAAGATATTCTTTTTTTGTCTTGCCAGGAAAGATGAGCTTATGTACAAAGTTTAAACGTCTGTAGCTACGGAAACTATTTTTGGAACAAAGAAGTGATCACTGCATGCTCCTTGCAATCTCTTCACTCTCCTCATGATCTCTCCTCTCATTGTGATCACTTCACCCTCCTTATGATCTTTTCTCCCTCCTTATGATCTCTTCACTCTCCTTGTCATTTTATCTATGGGAACATTTGGTATAACCTAATCTGAATGTTTATACTTTGTATTCATTTACCTACAGATCATTCATTGCCTGCTCTCTCCCCTGTTTGCTCTTGGGATATAGTAAGTTTATTGACTGCTCTTGTTGATAAATTCTTTCAATGACTGCTCTTGTGGATACACTCAGCTCACTGACTGCTCTAGTTGATACACTCAGCTCATTGACTGCTCTTGTGGATACACTCAGCTCACTGACTGCTCTAGTTGATACACTCAGCTCATTGACTGCTCTTGTGGATACACTCAGCTCATTGACTGCTCTTGTGGATACACTCAGCTCATTGACTGCTCTTGTGGATACACTCAGCTCATTGACTGCTCTTGTGGATACACTCAGCTCATTGACTGCTCTTGGTGACAGACTGACCCGGTCATTTGAAACTGGCCGTTGTCGGGGTTCATCCCCGCTGGTTCCATTGAGTTTTGTCATTCAATCTGACCCTCAGCTGTCTGCTGACCCACGTCGCACTGATTGCTGGCTATCGGGACCTGTCGATCTCCGCACTCAATGTGGACATCTCGGGTTTAAAGCCATGTGTACTCAGTATAAAATCACTTTCTCAGTCCGTTGCCCTGACATTCAGATTTCGGACCAAGTAAATAGTCAGCGCTCTTTGAATGTGGGCGAAAATAATTGTGAAATGTTGACTAACTAAAATTGCTTGATTTTTTTGTTTTTACAATCATCAAAGTCGCTTTTTTTTCTTTTTTTTTTTCTGATATGATAAAAATTCTTTACGCTAAATTGTATCAGTCAAAAGTAAGGCAAAATTCATCGTTAACATTTTCTATTCACAATTTACTACCGACATATTTGACCCCAAGCCATCTTCAAACCACCAGCCAAAGCACAAAGTGTAGCCTCGCTGTGGTGGTCCTGTCTCTCCTCATCGGATGCCGCAAACCTCTCAACAATTCCCATTTCGTCTCGGGTCTTTGTTTTGCCAAAGATTATCAACTTCTCTTATCCGCTTCCTTCGTATTTCAAAACATAAGCCATTACCTCGCACCGCGCTCCAAACACAGGTTGATTCTGCGCCCCCAGCACCCACCCAACATCTCGAATATTTTCCTTCGTTCGTCTGTCTGACGCTCTCTCTCTCTCTCTCTCTATCTCTCTCTCTCTCTCTCTCTCTCTCTTTGATCCGTTTATCATTCAGCTTTAACCTCGGTGCCCTCCTTCCTTTACCATCTCCTGCCCCCCCTCCCCGACCGCCTCTAGGTGTCTAATGAGCACGGTAATAAGATTGAGTTTGCTTCATTCCGGTCGTGACGGCATAATTGGAAAAAAACAATCGTCCCGGTCCGGCGTCCAACATGAATGTACAGGGCGGCGGGACGAGACACAATCTGGCTTGGTAAGTCTCCATCGATCACCGGCTCTGTATGGTAGCAATTACCAGCCAAATTTGCCCCCGACCTATAGCTATCAGAGTTTTTAGGAGACCTTAGACTAGACATAACTTAGCTACCACTCAAGGCAGCTAGTTTTTTTGCATTTTTCCAAGATTGAAAGGAGCATTTTATGTGAAACTCCGGAACATGACGGCCATACCATGGCTCAATGGATCAACTAAACGTGTTCCAGCATAGAACCTGGTGTAGAGTTGGTCGTTGTTGTTTTGTTTGTTGTTTGTTGTTTGCTGTTTGTGTTTAAACCAACAGTAAGCATTTATTTAGTTGTTAAACGTTGGATTTATGAAATATTTCCAACAATCTCTATAGCGGGTATACACACAGTATTTATCTGTAATTCCATGATCCAATGTCTGCTGGGACATTCGGGTTAAGCCATAAAACATAATGGTATTAGAACAGTTTTGTTATGACCACGATTTCAGGGTTTGGACTTAAAGAGTTGACGATTGTCAAAAAATAATTTTGCTCCGGCAAAAAGAAGGTCCGTTTCAAGTGTGATGAATTCCACCTAGACTTTCAAGGGAAAAGTAGATGTTATTTTTTTTTGTCGGATTGCTAAGATATTTTAAAACCAATTTTTTGATTCTCGAGATAGGATACCTCTACTATCTCCCACGATACATTTTACTCGACTAGCCACTGGCTACTCAGAATCTCCTGAGCTTGCCACGAATGAAGTTGTAGCATTATCTTCACCGCCTATTATATTTGAATTATTTACATGTTATCTAAAAACTTTAAAAAATGAAGTGTGAAATAAGATTTGAGAAATTTGTGAATTTTAAAGCTGTAACGAGCACTCAAACAATTAATAAAGATCGTTGATGTAGTTGACCTATTTAAACTTTTCAGTTTTTTTTTTTTTTAAAACACACATTTTACAATTATCCTCTTCAGCAGTGCAATCCAAAAAAAAAAATATATTTTTTTTTTTAACAAAAAATCTAATGAACAAGAAAGGTCTCTGGGTCTCAATACATCGTCGAAAAAAAATGACTTTGATTAGTAGTTAATTTAAAGCCAATTTTTATTTTTTTTTTTTTTTAAAACAAACATTTTAAAATTATCCTCTTCAGCAGTGCAATCCAAAAAAAAAAATATATTTTTTTTTTTAACAAAAAATCTACTGAACAAGCAAGGTCTCTGGGTCTCAATACATCGTCGAAAACTAATGACTTTGATTCGTAGTTCATTTCAAGCCAATGATCTGTTGCTATGAAACGATCTTTGGTCTTCAAATTCTAGATCAATGAGTCGGATTCGTTTGTTAAACTCCTAATCCTATTCATACAATTTTTTGTTTTTATAGAGATAAGAACATGCAATAAAGTATTTCAAATTACTGTGTGGTGTTTTAGACTGTGTTATAATTTAAAAAAAAACAAAAAAAACAACAAACAAACAAATGTGGCATGAGAGACAAAAAGGAAATAGAACTTTGTCATCAAAGACAATGGGATGGGATTGTAATGATTCAACAACGTTAAAAGCCAAGTTTTCCGTATAAATCTTTACATACATTTTGTGTGTGCATTTATTTGATTGTACGTTATTTAGCATTTATTTGAGTGTACGTTATTTAGCATTCATTTGATTGTACGTTATTTAGCATTTATTTGAATGTACGTTATTTAGCATTTATTTGATTGTACGTTATTTAGCATTCATTTGATTGTACATTATTTAGCATTCATTTGATTGTACGTTATTTAGCATTTATTTCATTGTAAGTTATTTAGCATTCATTTGATTGTACGTTATTTAGCATTCATTTGAGTGTACGTTATTTAGCAATCATTTGATTGTACGTTATTTAGCATTCATTTGATTGTATGTTATTTAGCATTCATTTGATTGTACGTTATTTAGCATTCATTTGATTGTACGTCATTTAGCATTCATTTGATTGTACGTTATTTAGCTTTCATTTGATTGTACGTTATTTAGCATTCATTTGAGTGTACGTTATTTAGCATTCATTTGATTGTAATTTATTTATCATTCATTTGATTGTATGTTATTTAGCATTCCTTTGATTGTAGGTTATTTAGCATTCGTTTGATTGTACGTTACTTATCATTCATTTGATTGTACGTTACTTATCATTCGTTTGATTGTACGTTACTTATCATTCGTTTGATTGTACGTTACTTATCATTCGTTTGAGTGTACGTTATTTAGCATTCGTTTGATTGTAACAATTATTCGATTATCAAACTTAGTGCAAGTAAAACCTAATAGATTAAAGATATATTTAAACCCCCATACGTCACGAATGCAAAGAGTAGAGGTACACCAACACAATTAATCTCCACACCGAAATGCGCAACAGTTGAACAAATTATTAACATCCCCCCCACCCCTGAAAAAAAAGAAATTATTTTGTGGGGCTCGGAGTGGAGGCTAAAGATTTCAGTTCGATAGGATGATGGAAAGTGGGTCAATGAGCCTTCCAAAAATTGTGTCGCCACAAATAACACACAAAAGCGAAGTTAATTTAAAGGATTTAAAAATCATCGTGATCATTATCATTAGTTATATATATATAGGCCGTCTGTAATGTTGAAAGTAATCGGAAGACTTTTCATAGAGATTAAAATTTTCTTACATTTCTTTCCAAAGAATTCAGTTGAATTAGGGACGGAAATCCCCTACAAAAACCAAACATCTTATTGCTCTAAACTATGATAAGATGATAACACCGGCTATCGTTCTCTCAACACTCAATTCACTATACATTGTACTGAAAACTCGTTCCAGACACTACTCAGCTGATATGCTTTGACATTTGCCATCTTTACAAGGCCACTTCTCTCCACAAACGACCACTTACTGCCACAACCTGCCGTATTTTACCTTATCGCTGGGGAACATCTCCGATTGAATTATTATATGTTTATGAATTCTGATGTTGCACAGAAGCACCCTCCGGCGGGCAGGGGGGGGGGGAGCGGCACCCTCCCGTGATCTTAACGCATTGACGAATGCCATCTCGGAAGTTGAATAGCGCATCGAGCGTAGCTGAACCATGGATAGCGTATCAAGCAAGGATGAAACATGGATAGCGTATCAAGCTGGAATGAAACATGGGGATTATTTCAAGTATGGTTGAAACATTGATACACTGAATGGATTTTAAATTTTATCGAATCACAATTATGTTTGTTGCTATTAAGTTTTGGTCCAGTGATCCTCAACCTGGAGACGTTTTATTTGATGAGAAAACATCAAATGCTATTCTATAAAGGACTAGTTCATATAAAAAAATGCATTTATTTTATGATTTATTTTTTATCGTTAGGTCACCGTATGACAGTGAAGGAGATATTGGGAATGCGGCAAAAAATAAAGATACATGTCATGGTCTATCTGGAACAAATTGTGGTTAGCGTACTAGAGTACGTCTGTCTTAGATTACCCCCCGACTATTAGTTTCTCTACCCTAGTATCACTATCTTAGAGATCCCTGCCTTAGAGTATCCCTGTCTAAAAGTATTTCTGCCTTTATAGAGTATCCCTGCCTAGAGTATACCTTTCTAAGAGTATCTCTGTAATAGAATATATCTGTCTTAGAGTATCCCTATCTAAGAGTATCTAAGAGTATCTTAGAGAATCCTTGTCTGAGAGTATCCCTTTCTAAGAGTATCTCCTCATTAGAGTATATCTGTCTTAGATTATTTTTATGGTAGAATACCTTTTCCCTTGTTTACATAGTTTTAAACCTGTACAGAGGCGTAGCGAGGGGGGCAGGGGGGGAGATGTCCCCGGGCGCCAGCTAGTTAGGGGCGCCAAAACATGCTTTGATATTATTTTATTGATGAAAATAATGGATTTGAGATTTGAAAAAAAGAAACAGGGGCGCTCTAAAATGGATCTTGTCCCCGGGCGCTAATCTTGTCCCCGGGCGCCAAACACCCTCGTTAAGCCTCTGAACTTGTATAACATTGAATCATCTAAATATTTCATTTTATTTACATTCGTTCCTTGTTATCGTGACGCATTTTGTTTTGCTCATCCATTAAGTGACATGTCCCCTTCTTTTTTTTTGTTTGTTTTGTAATTTGTTGACACGTAATCAGATACATTTTCCTCTTGTGTTCACAGTTCTGTGACTGAACTTTCTGGCTCTAGCCTTAGCAGGGGCGTAGCTAGAGTGTCTGGCGCTCGTGGACAAGATTCATTTTAAAGCGCCAACATTTCTTTTTTCAACTCTCAAACCCATAATTTTCATCGATAAAATAATATCAAAGCACAATTTGGCGCCCCTGACTAGCCGGCGCCCGTGTACATCTGTACCCCCCTGCCCCATCCCCTTCGCTACGCCTCTGAGCCTTAGCGACCTCGGCTTGGAGAGTTTGTGAAACTTGGAGATAAGTTCGTGAACTCTTTACTATCGTTAAGTGGTGTGACATCGTAGAGCTGGGGGATATAGGGTAGACGTGACTTCCCCAGTTCACTTCATCTCCCGAGTGCTTCTGTTTGCTGACCTCACATGACCTTAGACCTTGGTAGGCTACTGAACTTAAGAATTTTTAGTTATTACGACAATGTGATTTCATCCTTCAATGTACACATGTATTGTCAGTTTGCTTACTAAAATATTATATAATTGATTATTTTATTACTGTATGAAAAAGAAATAGTCTAGATAAATTTTCTTTGTTGTTTTCGCTCGCTTTGCCACCGTTTGTTTTTGTTCACTGACTGTGTTCCTTGGTTACGTATTATTTTTTTATAACGAGCCACATATGTACAAATAATTAAATGTGTGAAATATCATAGCTGCGCGCAACCACCGGTGTACACAAACCGGCATTGTAGACAACTTTGTGCTGCACTGATGCCGGCATAATGTACAACCATGGGCTGTACTGATGCCGGAGTTATGTACAACTTTTTGCTGTTCTGATGCCTGAGTTATGTACAACTTTGTGCTGCACTGAAGCCGGCATAAGGTAAAACCATGGGCTGTACTGATGTCGGAGTTATGTACAACTTTGTGCTGCACTGAAGCCGGAGTTATGTACAGATTTGTGCTGTACTAATGCCGGAGTTGTGTACAACTTTGTGCTGAACTGATGCCGTAGTTATGCACAACTGTGTGCTGTACAGATGCCGGAGTGCTAGTGCTTTATGGTCAAATTTAAAAGACTGTTGAGATGTTACATTTCCACTCCTAAATTACCTCATCAGCATTGTTTTATAAACTTCCAGGAATTACCCTCCCTCCCTCAGAGACATAACTACAGAGTATGGAGACTGGGGGGGGGGGCAAGATTTATTTTTGACCCCCCCCCCCCCAATTTTAATATATTTTTAAACCACTTATTTTATACAGATGCCGGAGTGCTAGTGCTTTATGGTCAAATTTAAAAGACTGTTGAGATGTTACATTTCCACTCCTAAATTACCTCATCAGCATTGTTTTATAAACTTCCAGGAATTACCCCCCCTCCCTCAGAGACATAACTACAGAGTATGGAGACTGGGGGGGGGGGCAAGATTTATTTTTGCCCCCCCCCCCACCAATTTTTATATATTTTTAAACCCATTATTTTTATTCATAAAATACAATAAAAGCCAAATTTGGCACATCCACAAGTCTCGGGCCCCAAAGACATCTGCCCCCACTGCGTTCCTTTAGTTACGCCAGCGCTACATCACCAACAACACCGTGACAAGAAAAAGGTCCCGTAGCACACGCACTACCCCACGTGACATTAGTAGGTTGACGTACGTGCTCAGACGACAGTGACGTCTAGCACCTGCTCTCACAATACCAAATTCCTTTAACGTCAGGGGCCGCTACACTCAGCCAGACCTGCTGTGGTTTTGCTCACACTAAATGAGTTCTAACAGGAGCCAGGAGGTCATGACGAGACTAAATAAATGGCGCAAGCAGTTGCCAGGTAGTAGGTATTATTTACGACCACGTGATTTTGAAAAGCTTCCATAACTGTAATTGTTAGTACCACTTGCGCTAAATGTCTTTATTTCTTTTTAAAAATCCTTTATCTTAACTTTACTTTTGTGTATTTAGGGTAAACTTTTTGGAAGGCCAATTAACCCACTTCCCATCAACCTATCGAGCTGAAACTTATATACTCGTTTCCCATGAAACTCATTCTATTAACCTTTAAGCGCCACCCCCCCCCCCATACAGCCCCCAAAAATCAGTACTTCCTATTTTTTTCAAAGGCAAGATAAAGAAAATATGATGCCACCGAGTTCACGAAATAAAATTCCCGATAAATTCGCTAAATTGAGATTCTGTTCAAAGAAATATCGCAATTGCATTTGTTGCTTAATTTTTTTTTCTGAAATAGTTGGAGAAATAAAACTGCGAAGTATAAAGCGGGTGTGTCATTAGAGTATTAATAAAGTTCAGGGGCGTGGAAAATATGTGCAGTTGCGAGCCTTGAGTGGGGGGGGGAGCCCTAACTGGGATACTTATAAAGTGCGTTATTCACATGCATGTTTTGTCGAATTTAACGCCCCCCCCCCTTTTCCATTGCTCGATATTACGTTCGAAAATACCACATACTAAGTGATGCGACCACTGACATACCATGTGTGGCAAGCCCGACAAGACCACATACTAAGTGATGCGACCACTGACATACCATGTGTGGCATGCCCGACAAGACCACATACTAAGTGATGCGACCACTGACATATCATGTGTGGCATGCCCGACAAGACCACATACTAAGTGATGCGACCACTGACATATCATGTGTGGAATGCCCGACAAGACCACATACTAAGTGATGCGACCACTGACATATCATGTGTGGCATGCCCGACAAGACCACGTATTAAGTGATGCGACCACTGACATATCATGTGTGGCATGCCCGACAAGACCACATACTAAGTGATGCCACCACTGACATACCATGTGTGGCATGCCCGACAAGACAAGACCACATACTAAGTGATGCGACCACTGACATTGCATGTGTGGCATGCCCGACAAGACCACATACTAAGTGATGCGACCACTGACATATCATGTGTGGCATGCCCGACAAGACCACATACTAAGTGATGCGACCACTGACATATCATGTGTGGCATGCCCGACAAGACCACGTACTAAGTGATGCGACCACTGACATATCATGTGTGGCATGCCCGACAAGACCACATACTAAGTGATGCCACCACTGACATACCATGTGTGGCATGCCCGACAAGACCACATACTTAGTGATGCGACCACTGACATACCATGTGTGGCATGCGCGACAGGACCACATACACATACTAAGTGATGCGACCACTGACATACCATGTGTGGCATGCGTGAAAAGACCACATACTAAGTGATGCGACCACTGACATATCATGTGTGGCATGCCCGACAACACCACATACTAAGTGATGCGACTTTTACTCAAAATCTGGCCTGAGCGTTTTGTTTCGACTTTCATTTGGAAATTGTTTTTATCCCAGAGGTTTAAATTTAAAGAGCTATCCATCCGAGTCTGAAATACCCCGCCCTGTTTAATCCTGACTCCTACACTTGGAATCATCCAGTCTGGCCCGCCATCTGGTGCAGAAGGAGATTGACCGCGGGTGGTGCAACGAGACATTTGGGTCCGAGGTTATCCGAGTGCTAATTGAGTCTCGTCCCCAACAGCGATAATAAACACAGTGCTAACCGTCAAAGCCATTTTTTGTGTATTGTGTGTGTGTGTAGCTTTCCGATTGACCTCTTTTGGGTGGAGAAAAAGGGGGGGGGGTGCGCGTGGAGGAGACGCGTGGAGGAGAATATAATGAAAGAGAAAGTAACTACTCAAGTTATATCCTTAGAGAATATTTGATTACAAATTGATTTCTGGCTAGATGGAAAATGAAGAGATGGGAGCTGAAGAAATGGGAACTGAAGTGATGGGAACTGAAAAATGGGAACTGAGGAGATGGGAACTGAAGTGATGGGAACTGAAAAATGGGAACTGAGGAGATGGGAACTGAAAAATGGGAACTGAGGAGATGGGAACTGAAGTGATGGGAACTGAAGTGATGGGAACTGAAGAAATGGGAACTGAAAAATGGGAACTGAGGAGATGGGAACTGAAGAAATAGGAACTGAAGTGATGGGAACTGAAGAAATAGGAACTGAAGTGATGGGAACTAAAGAAATAGGAACTGAAGAGATGGGAACTGAAGAAATAGGAACTGAGGAGATGGGAACTGAAGTAATGGGAACTGAAAAATGGGAACTGAAAAATGGGAACTGAGGAGATGGGAACTGAAGTGATGGGAACTGAAGTGATGGGAACTGAAGAAATAGGAACTGAAGAAATAGGAACTGAAGAGATGGGAACTGAAAAATGGGAACTGAGGAGATGGGAACTGAAGTGATGGGAACTGAAGTGATGGGAACTGAAGAAATGGGAACTGAAAAATGGGAACTGAGGAGATGGGAACTGAAGAAATAGGAACTGAAGTGATGGGAACTGAAAAAATAGGAACTGAAGTGATGGGAACTAAAGAAATAGGAACTAAAGAGATGGGAACTGAAGAAATAGGAACTGAGGAGATGGGAACTGAAGTGATGGGAACTGAAGTGATGGGAACTGAAAAATGGGAACTGAGGAGATGGGAACTGAAGTGATGGGAACAGAAGAAATAGGAACTGAAGAAATAGGAACTGAAGAGATGGGAACTGAAAAATGGGAACTGAGGAGATGGGAACTGAAGTGATGGGAACTGAAGTGATGGGAACTGAAGAAATAGGAACTGAAGAGATTGAAACTGAAAAATGTGATCTGAAGAAATGGGAACTGAAAAAAAAGGGAACTGAGCAGATGGGAACTGAAGAAATGGGAACTGAGGAGATGGGAACTGCAGAAATAGGAACTGAAGTGATGGGAACTGAAGAAATAGGAACTGAAGAGGTGGGAACTGAAAAATGGGAACTGAGGAGATGGGAACTGAAGAAATAGGAACTGAAGTGATGGGAACTGAAAAATGGGAACTGAGGAGATGGGAACTGAAAAATGGGAACTGAGGAGATGGGAACTGAAGTGATGGGAACTGAAGTGATAGGAACTGAAGAGATGGGAACTGAAGTGATGGGAACTGAAGAAATAGGAACTGAAGAGATGGGAACTGAAAAATGGGAACTGAGGAGATGGGAACTGAAGAAATAGGAACTGAAGTGATGGGAACTGAAGTGATGGGAACTGAAGAGATGGGAACTGAAGTGATGGGAACTGAAGAAATAGGAACTGAAGAGATGGGAACTGAAAAATGGGAACTGAGGAGATGGGAACTGAAGTGATGGGAACTGAAGTGATGGGAACTGAAGTGATGGGAACTGAAGTGATGGGAACTGAAGTGATGGGAACTGAAGTGATGGGAACTGAAGAAATAGGAACTGAAGTGATGGGAACTGAAGAAATAGGAACTGAAGAGATGGGAACTGAAAAATGGGAACTGAGGAGATGGGAACTGAAAAAAAAGGGAACTGAGGAGATGGGAACTGAAGAGATGGGAAATGAGGAGATGGGAAATGAGGAGATGGAAACTGAGGAGATGGGAACTGATAAGATGAAAAATGAAAATATATGACTATGCATTTCATGTAGTGGAGTCGGTGAATCTTAACATTTCAAACCAGCTCCGATTAGGTTATCTAAAAATAATCGTATAATCAATTTCTCTGGGACATCGTGAAATTGCTAACATAACCTCCTTACAGTTGTAAAATAGCTTGGAGATCCTTTAGAAGAGCAAAGTAGCAACAATCGTATCATGGTGGGCATTTTATCAACCGTCATAAAAGTTACCAAAGGGCACACCATCCATATCATGAAGTAACGTCTATAATCATGGCGAATTCCTTTTTTTTATTATTATGTACAAAAGGCTGCGTGATCCATCATTAAGAGAGGTTTTTAACTGTTTAATCAGCCCTGAGAGATTTCAATATTTTAGAAAGCTACAAGTAGCCTTGAAGATGGTTGTTGGAGGATTATTATTAAAAGAACAACCCAACAATGGCCACACACCTCAGAGATCCGGTCTTCTTTGCTCAGAGAACAACCCAACAATGGCCACACACCTCAGAGATCCGGTCTTCTTTGCTCAGAGACCGGGGGAAATTGTAATCCCTCAGTTTAGTCAAAACAAGTCCGGTGCTTCTGTTCGAAAACCCGAGCAGTTATTTGTCTAACTGAAGATTAGACAGGACTGCTAGAGAGGACATTTGTTAAGTATCCACTCGGTGGGATTCACGTAGCTACTGGCACCTGATCAGTTTAACGGTACTACGTTTTGTAAAGAATTTTGTTGGTTTTTTTTCTAATTGGCCTATTTATCAAGACCATCCCCTTTTGAAAAACTACATTTTTCTAAAAATCCTGACCTAGAGCTTTGAATTATAATATAGGGCCGTGGCAATTTCCCTGGTGCTGAACCAGAGCATTGTTTTACAACATAGCCCAACAATCTACATAGTAAGCCATAGGCGGGGCACTGAAGTTGGGGGAGGGGGGGGGGGTAAATTGGCGGCCGCCCCGGGCTCCTCCCCAATGGGCGTTTTCTTTTTATAATGTGGGACTCTCTTTTTTTTTGGGGGGGGAGGGGGGTCGGAGGGGGGGGGGGGGGGGGGGGGGGTAAATTGGCGGCCGCCCCGGGCTCCTCCCCAATGGGCGTTTTCTTTTTATAATGTGGGACTCTCTTTTTTTTTGGGGGGGGAAGGCACATTTTCGGTCAAAAAAGGAACACACAAAAAAGCTTTTATTAAGACGCATGGCATAATTTATGATGGAGAGCTATGCGCCAAAATGCAAACCTGAATTTTGAAGCTATCAATGTTCTGTGGATAGGCTAGCAAATGTTACAGGTTGAATCGGCAAAAATTTTAATTTAAAAAAAAACAAACACACATCCTTTAAATAAACTGAAATACGATTTGAATGATTATATTTCTTTAAAAATAGAAAAAAGTGGGTTGGGGGTCGGGGCATAAGAAAATTGATATTCAGAGGCGAGAAACTATGTGCGCTTACGTTACTAGGTGGGGTTATCATACCCGGGGTGCCTTTATTCGTTGTCTGAAATTTCCCAATGCAGCACACGATACGCCACTGAATGGGTAAATGCCTTGTTTGAGTACAGCAATATCTCAAAACCCATACCGGAAGTGTTTCAACTTTGTTTTAAAACTAATCAAATATTGTTTGTACTTCCTACCCCCAACACATTTCATGAGGGAGAAAAGAGGATGTGTATATTTGTGTGTGGTTAGCAATACCTTTAATCCAATGATATTACAGTCGGGGAAAGAAGTTTACACTTTTCTTTTATAGAAATAAATATGTGTTATACTAGTATCGGGAAATACGGGTATGTTTTCAGCGAAACTTTACAGCTGCTTTTATTATATCATTCATAAAATCTTGTTAGTCAGTAAGTGAAAATCTTAGGGTTACGCGTTAGTGCTTATGGCTAGGTGTGAGGGTTAGGTGTGAGGGCTCATCGCTAGGGGTTAGGGTTAGGTCTTAGGGCTTATGGCTAGGGTTAGGGTTAGGTGTTAGGGCTTATGGCTAGGACTAGGATTAGGTCTCAGGGCTTATGGCTAGGACTAGGGTTAGGTCTCAGGGCTTATGGCTAGGACTAGGATTAGGTCTCAGGGCTTATGGCTAGGACTAGGGTTAGGTGTTAGAGCTTATGGCTAGGACTATGGTTATGTGTTAGGGCTTATGGTTTTGGGATTAGGTTTATAGCACCTTTTGAATTTTGCTATTAATCAAATCAAGTAAGTAAATAAGCCATTTTAAAAGCGAATGCCCATTGATGGCCAAGTGGCCTATCCCAAAAACTTAACATGGAAACAGTTCAAACGAGATGTAGTGGTCAATTTTTAGATAAATATTTGAAAAAAGCTGATGTGTTAAGGTGGTCACTGTGGTACGATTCGTTGCTGACAAACGCTACATTTATTTCAAACACTTTTACTGTTTATATCAGATGGTGGACTACACCGGAGAAGTCCGACATTCAGGGCTCGCACTTGATATTGGATGATCCATGGCTTAAGTGGATTACAACAGGTCTTCCCATGGTTTAAAGCCTGAAACAGGCGACCAGCACTCGGGCTTGTCAGAAGAGTGTGTAGAATCTTTAGGACTAGGGTTTCACCGGGGTATGTTGTTTGTTGTTTTTTTTTTTTACACAGGATCCGAGTATTTTGAGACTATATGCAGTGGTTCCAAGAGGCCTGCACTGCAGACAGTCCTACACCCTACCCGCCCGTCTTTAAACAATAGTCCTACAGACAGTCCTACACCCTACCCGCTGGCCTTTAAACAATAGGCTAAAAGACAGTTCTACACCCTACCCGCCGGCCTTTAAACAATAGTCCTACAGATAGTCCTACACGATACCCGCCCGCCTTTAAACAATAGTCCTACAGACAGTCCTACACAATACACGTGGCTCTTTATTGATTACTATATAATAGTCTCCCCCCCACTTTTTTAAAGAAAAAAAACTCAACTATTTACCAGAGTTCAACCGTCACGCATGAAAGCTGGCTGCGTAACAGTGTTTACTCATACAGCCTTTTAAAAAATAAAACATGTGGGGTTGGGGAGGGCTGGTTGTGAAATGGAAGCAAGACACATCAGAAGCCAAATATATCTAAGAGATGCAATAACAGACTTGTAATAATGGGTTTAATTTTTTCTTTTTATTAATGACCAAAAACTAACCGAAAATTTAGAAGACCGTCACAGGTTTAGGTGCACACCAAACTCACTCTTGTCCCCTCTCGTCATCATTTCTATTTATATCTCATGCTTTTGTATCTCAAAGGTCAAGCTCGGTGACGGCGGTTTAGTCATTTTGTGGGAAGAAACAGGCTTCCCGAGTTAAAAATAGAACATCATTATCTTGACAGCTAACAAGAACCATCGACCCGGGTTGCTTTATTGCTTTTCGCACTAAGAGCTTTACAATAATACCCCAAGTAGTCGTGTTCTATTCGACAGCGGCGTAACCATGAATGGTGTCAGGAGCGTCGACAAGGGGTGAACCCACCAATGGTCTCAGGGGCGCCGAACCGTGGCGTACCTACCAGTGGACTCAGGCTTGGATTTCGGAGGGGGGGGGGTACCTAAAAGTGGTCCCAGGGCGATGATCAGTATTGTAGCTGGCACAGGTCCCATGAGCGGACGCCATTTGTGGAACTACAGCGAGTCTCTGGAGCGCCGATGAGTTCCGTACTTACCACGGGGCGCGGGTGCGGTGATCAGTGGCGTACCTTCATGTGTCTAAGGGGCGGAAATCCATGTAGTATCTACCTGGGTCTTAGGAGCGGAGACCACACCAGTCACGCTATTAACCAGTGGAGTTAACATAAATGAATGACAAACGCAGGGCCGTGTGAAGGAGAGGGGGGAAAAGTGAGACCATTCCGGTCGCCAGATTCAGGGGGGAGGGGGGCAAAAACATGTCCATTATAATCTATACAGGGAAACGCCTATTTCATATGTCATATAGTGATGAAACTTAGGGGAGAGTGAGAAGACGTTGTCATTTTTAGGTTTCCTCCAGGCACAGGTTGGACTTTGCACTAAGCTGACCAAAGAATTATAAGTGTTAAAACGGAAAGTATTCTTATTAAACACTATCCGTTGCTAGAACATTCTTAGATTCTAGTGTTCATTAAAATGTATTTGTATTTGTTTTATTTATTTATTTTTTTTATTTTTTTTTTGGGGGGGGGATGGGGGTGAGTGGGGCGGTGGTGGGGTTGGGGGTGAAGGGAGTGAAGACATATTACCAACTCCCAGGCCCCACCCGCCCCTTCCTTCTATGACCCATGTGACCCCGTCTTTGCCTTAGGTCTGGAGCAATAAAATCGGACTGGACGTAATAGTATTATGGCGTCTAGAGAGAAGGGTTGATGTGCATAGTAGACTTTGATGTAACAGTTAGTATTAGGGGGTTGATGTGAATAGTAAACTATGAAGAAACTCTGGGCATGGGTGGGGGGGAGGGGGTAGGGTTAACTGATATAAGAGAAACACATTGTAGAGTAGTGTTTCCAAAACTTTCGACTTCTGTGTACCCCGTCTATAATTTCCGTAAACACTGAGTAAACGTATACTTATGCATATACTTTAATAACAATCAAAAATTTTTTTTTTTTTCATTTGCAGCGCGTACCCCCACCAAACTCTTCCCGTACCCCCAGGGGTACACATACCACGTTTTGGGAAACAGTGTGGTAGAGGATGGGTTAAAGGTAGTCTCATACCACATTTTGGGAAACATCGTGGTAGTGGATGGGTTAAAGGGAGTCTCAGCTCTATCTTTAACCAGGGTACAACGAAGCCCTTTGTATTCTTTCATCTTTATAAACACCAACAGGCACAACCATAAACCTATATTTATTTGTTCTTTCATCTTTATAAACACCAACAGGCACAACCATAAACCTACATTTATTTGTTCTTTCATCTTTATAAACACCGACAGGCACAACCATAAACCTACATTTATTTGCACCATTTATTGATATCTGATTATTTGCCTAGAATAAGTTGATTGCAGGGATGTCATTTGGGTAAGGCAGGATGGGGTCCCCCCCTCTCACCCCCTGAATTTGCATGTTTTATTTAAATTGATAGGTACTGTGGCGCCTCCAGGAATAAAAAAAAATTAACAAGCCGACCAAGCCACCCCATCCTTTTAAACGATCTGAAATGCCGTCCCTGGTTGATAGCCACAGTAAGAGCTGCAGTTCTCGTTCCCGTTACTTAGTCTGTGTTTGGCTAGCTAACTTTGAAAGCTGATGTAGATCATCTTTGAATATCTCCACGCGGTCAAATGCCGGTGGTAGAATAAGTTTTGAGCCAACTGCCTACGCCAATTTATTGTAAATACCATGGCCGCGTCCATCCTCACATTTCAAACCACGGCGAAGACATAAAGCGCTTAGAGCGTTTCACTTGAGGACCAGAGTGTAGCTAGTACTCTAAGACAGGTCTAAGATGGCCTACCATCCATGGTTTGCCTTGTAAAAGTTATTTGTTGGGGTGGGTGAATATACATTTTTTTTTTGCTGTTCTTTATTTCTTAAATGTATTTTATTTTAATGTCATGATTATGTCTCTTTTGATAAAATTTTTATGTACAGCACGGTGAGCCCAGCCCTAGGCTGGGGTGCCGCGTTATATAAGACCCCTTATTATTATTATTATTATTATCTCCCCCATCGATGTTTATGACAAACGAGATGCTTTACCTTTTAAACTACTGCACGGAAACTTTATTTTATTGTGGACCCCCCCCCACCCCCTTTTTTCATCAACCCTCACCAAATTGCCGCCCCCATGTCAGATGTAAAAACAACAGCAACTCATATTTTAACATTATGACCTTCCGTTCTTTTGTGACCTTGAGGCTATTCAACTTTGCATTAGAAATATAAACATCTTTTTTTTTTTTTTTAACAGACTTTTAACTTTTTTTAAATTTTAAATTTGCACATTATGACCTTCCGTTCTTTTGTGACCTTGAGGCTATTCAACTTTGCATTAGAAATATAAACATCTTTTTTTTTTTT
Source organism: Lymnaea stagnalis (assembly GCA_964033795.1). Classification (NCBI taxonomy): domain Eukaryota; kingdom Metazoa; phylum Mollusca; class Gastropoda; family Lymnaeidae; genus Lymnaea; species Lymnaea stagnalis. The sequence continues at coordinate 91,010 of CAXITT010000861.1, forward strand.
TTTAACAGACATTTAACTTTTTTTAAATTTTAAATTTGCAATCAACCATTGCTTAACTTTTAGATCTAAACGTTTCCCCCAAAATGTAATTTCTATTAATGCCTAGATTTTCCTCCGGTGCCAATGCTGCAGGTGTCTTGTTGGAGTCATCAATACGGATGTCTTTTTTCTAATTAACTATTTACCCGGCCATGAGCCTCCACGTCACTTCCTGTAAACCTGCAATCCCTCTGAACGCCATTCATTATATTGTTAAAAAGCTTTGCGCTCGCGAGGTCACAACTCTTGGAGTTTACTTGACACACTCAGATGAAAGACTACATGGTCTAATCTCTAAACGAACAGTCCAAGGATTGATGCTAACAGTAAACCATAAACCAACAACGAAGCCAGACTTGATAAAAAATAAAAAAAAATAAAAAGATGTACTATGGCACCTTCACATGGGACGTCCACTCATAATGCTTCATAAAATCCAGTAAATTAATTTAAATCATTTTTTTTCCTAATGTTTCTGAGTGGTGAATTCTTCGGAAGGCTAATGGAACCATTTTCCGTTATTCTATCAAACTGAGAGTTGGCATGTAGACTCGTTGACGATGACAACATATTCTTTCAAATGTTTCAGCCACACCCTCCACCCCCCAAAAAAATTAGTTTTTCCCGGGGGGGGGGGGGGGAGGCTGCATATTATGATTTGTTCAAATGGCACTTTTGGTGTAGAGATTAATTGTGAAGCTGTTGCTATGTGATTGTGTATTTGTGACGTATTTTGATTTGCAGTAAAAATTAAAAATAAATGAAATATGAAACGTGTTTTAGCCAGACGTTTCCCCGTTTATATTACCGCTTCTTAGTGAATGATAAATCACGTACAATGTCGCTCAATCAAAACAATCAGTATTAAGGATTTATATGAAAAACTTTGTTTTCAGAGATTGTTTCCTTTATTATATTTTATCATTTATTTTCCAGACCCTAGCAGGTTCTTGCCAGAGTTACATCGCCAGTGAGTCTTTTAATTAAAATTCGTATTAGTAAAACATCCCAAATGACATGTTTCTTGCTCGATCCCTCAGTGAGTCCCTCAGTGAGTCCCTCAGTAAGTCCCTCCGTGAGTCCCTCAGTGAGTCCCTCAGTAAGTCCCTCAGTGAGTCCCTCAGTGAGTCCCTCAGTGAATCCCTCCGTGAGTCCCTCAGGAAGTCCTTCAGCAAGCCCCTCAGTGAATCCCTCATTAAGTCCCTCAGTGAGTCCCTCAGTAAGCCCCTCAGTAAGTCCCCCAGTGAGTCCTCAGTAAGTCCCTCAGTGAGTCCCTCAGTGAGTCCCTCAGTGAGTCCCTCAGTAAGTCCCTCAGTGAATCCCTTATTAAGTCTCTCAGTGAGTCCCTCAGTAAGTCCCTCAGTGAGTCCCTCGGTAAGTCCAGATCCCAATAGTTGTTTGTTTGTCACCGTTGCACCAAAATAATGAGATATGGCTGCGAATATTTTGGGCTATTATCATTTACGAGCTAATATATCGCATCTTGACAAAGGCGGTGGTGACGTCACTGAACTTATGTGTGGAATTTATACAGCCTTGCAATAATGACATGTGACATGTTTACTTTTGAGAGATAACTGAGATTTACAAAAATATGTTTACGCACACTCGAGTCTCTTTTTAAACAATGAATAACAACCATTTATGTTTAATAAATGAGACATATATTGTCTATCATGTTGGATTACTTAGCCACATATTGTCTGTTATGTTTGATTACTTAGCCATATATTGTCTATTATGTTGGAATACTTAGCCATATGTTGTCTATTATGTTGGATTACTTAGCCACATATTGTCTATTATGTTTGATTACTTAGCCATATATTGTCTATTATGTTGGATTACTTAGCCACATATTGTCTATTATGTTGGAATACTTAGCCATATGTTGTCTGTTATGTTGGATTACTCAGCCATATATTGTCTCTTTTGTTGGTTTACTCAGCCATTTAATGTCTGTTATGTTGGATGACTTAGCCATATAATGTCAGTCATGGGGCAGTCATCAGTTTAAATATTAGTTCTTCGTCTCTTTCAAATACTTCAAATGACGCAGAAATCTTCAGTCAAAAATTTAAAATTAAAATAAAACCAAGAAACCAACTATTATTCCATTAGAAGCTTGTTTTTCTAATATAAGATTGGACCATAATCAGCAGCACTATGTCCTTGTCCTTCTTTTGGGTGGGGCGAAGATAATATTCAAATTAAAAGTAATAAACTGTCAAATATCTAATTGTCTCAAATATCTCTAAAGATAAGATCTACAGCATTATCTTTTTCAAGATAATGATATGATTTAACCTCTTAAAATTTTGTATCTATATTTGTTTTAATTTCAAGGGAAGGAAAATTCCGCTTGGAAGAACTTTCACTTAAAAGGAAGAAATAAGAAAACTGAACATTTTTTGAGAACATAAAACAAACTACAGGACTGTGCATGATTGGCTCCTGCGCTCAACGCGCGCGGTGTCATCAAGTCTAGAGGAATATTGAACTAGGAATCTTTGCGTTCTTTTTGGTATGGGGATCAATCACCATCGGCCGACTTCTGATGACAGTCTAGAGTCTGAGCAAGAAGTTGGCTGGGGGTTGTGTATTGAGGGTGTGAATGATGACAGGACGCCGGGGCTGTAGAGAGGGTCCGTCATTTCATGGACGTGTGACACATGTGGTTCTGTTGTTAAGCTGAGAAGTAGCCGAGTGTAATGACACACAATAGAGGCTGTAGAAAGGGTCCGTCATTTCATGGACGTGTGACACATAAGGTTCTGTTGTTAAGCTGAGAAGTAGCCGAGTGTAACGACACACAATAGAGGCTGTAGAAAGGGTCCGTCATTTCATGGACGTGTGACGCATAAGGTTCTGTTGTTAAGCTAAGAAGTAGCCGAGTGTAACGACACACAATAGAGGCTGTAGAAAGGGTCCGTCATTTCATGGACGTGTGACTCATACGGTTCTGTTGTTAAGCTGAGAAGTAGCCGAGTGTAACGACACACAATAGAGGCTGTAGAAAGGGTCCGTCATTTCATGGACGTGTGACACATAAGGTTCTGTTGTTAAGCTGAGAAGTAGCCGAGTGTAACGACACACAATAGAGGCTGTAGAAAGGGTCCGTCATTTCATGGACGTGTGACGCATAAGGTTCTGTTGTTAAGCTAAGAAGTAGCCGAGTGTAACGACACACAATAGAGGCTGTAGAAAGGGTCCGTCATTTCATGGACGTGTGACTCATACGGTTCTGTTGTTAAGCTGAGAAGTAGCCGAGTGTAACGACACACAATAGAGGCTGTAGAAAGGGTCCGTCATTTCATGGACGTGTGACACATAAGGTTCTGTTGTTAAGCTGAGAAGTAGCCGAGTGTAACGACACACAATAGAGGCTGTAGAAAGGGTCCGTCATTTCATGGACGTGTGACACATACGGTTCTGTTGTTAAGCTGAGAAGCGGCCGAGTGTAACGACACACAACTGATGAAGTATGAAGCAACGTCAGTTTGATTTTGTATGGCCATGAAGGCGTGGGTGAAGGAAAGGCAGAAATACTTCACTGCACACAACGAGAAATGAGTTAGGCATGTAAGATTCTCAAACTGTTCAGTTAAAGCGTAAAACGGGCCATCGTGGCTATCCAGGACAAAGGAGACAGTTTAGGGCACCTTAACAACCTTTCTTGCAAGAAAAAAAAAGGCGTTTTTTCCTTGCAACATCGACCTCTACTTGAACTTTTTCAAGGTCAATTTTAAAATCTGTTAATGAAGCTGAAAAAAACAGAAGAATAAATAAAGAACGAAATCAAGTCTGTCTTAAAATATGGACCCATGCATGTTGAAGACGAGAGTAACATCTAGCACATAAAGGTTACTGGACCAATGTCTTCACACACTGACCACTGCAGTTACGTGTCCAAAACAATGCTGATAGAAAGTAATTAGTGTCATATTAATTGTCAGCTATGTATAGTTTCAACTATCTCCAGGTTTTAAACCAGTGGTTCTCAACTTTCATAATGCCGCGGCCCTTTAATTAATACTGTTCCTCATGTTGTGGTGACCCCCAACCATCAAATTATTTTTGTTGCTCCTTCATAAACGTATGTTTTCCGATGGTTTTAGGCGTCGCTTGTATCAGGGTCGTTCGACCCACATGTTGTGAACTGCTGGTTTAAACAATGTTTAAACTCATCTAAATATTTGACGTCCATGAAAAGGCTATTCATACTTCTTTGTTCGATAGTTATGGGGAAATAATTGTAATGTTTTGGCAATAAACAATGTTGACATTCCAACTCCACCGTTATCTCCCCAAACCCTTTTGTTGACTTATCCAGTCTCCCCCCCCCACAGATCCACTTATCCAGTCTCCCCCACTGATCCACTTATCCAGTCCCCCCGTCCCCCCCCCCTTACAGATCCAATGCGTCTCTTCTGCCGTAAACCACTAATTAAAGTTTCTTTAATTGTCCCAGAGACAAGCCCCGCTAATGCAACCCAAGGAAGGGGCCTAACTCTTACATCGCATCTACCAATGAGATCTGCACACAGCAAATTGCTTTTTCCCGACCTCCCCATTCCCCAGGCGCTTCCTGATTCTCCCGGGATTTGAGAAATGCGATGAATTCCTTGCCAGGTAATCCCCCCCCCCACCACCACTTTTTTCCCCTTGCTGAGGATGGCCCGAACGTAAGTACCGCTAAAAATATGGGATCTTGGTTTCTTCTTATGGAATAACAGGATTCCTAAACACAAGTGTCCAACTCTTCTCAAGATGACAATTGTTCCGAGACGAAAGCAAGCTCTACCTCTCAATACACGTCACTCGTGGATGATTAGAGACGACATTCTTGGAGTTTTCATCAGTAAACTTGTTTAGTATTGACCTCTCCAATTTCTTAAAAAAACATGTTGTGGGCAAATTGTTGGTTTTTCTACAGTGTGGCCACTGCACACACACACAAATTCTGTAAACTAACTGAATTATTTTTGAACTCTATGTAACGGTTTAACTTGATGAAGTGACATAGGTCTAAAAGTGAGTCGATCCTTTACTCTGATTCTTAATCGTTTCTTTAATAAATCAAGAATGTTAGAAAAATGTGCTCTGGTGATCATCATTGCTGCACCCGGCCACTTCTAAACTACAACCACCTCGCAAATATATTCAGCAATATTAAAATAATTTCACATCTAGTCATAACAAAAAATTATTAACTTTGAATTAGAAAACATACATGATGGACACCGTACAATTTTAAATGGATACATTTTGATAAGAGATGGCTGAGTCGACTTAGTTATAAATCTGATTTAATCATATGATTATGCAATGTTATTTCAGCTCTTTATACAAGGAATTTGTAATATTGATGGATTGAACACTTTGACAGCGCTTGTGTCCATGTTATTCTAGCATGCTCAGAGCGCTCTGGTGTCCTATAAAACAGACATTTTGATAAGACATGGATTATTTGACTTAGGTTTTAAAACTAATTTAATAATTGGTTCACGGTACATGATGTCAGCTCTTAATACAAGGAATCTATATATATATATATAATTCGCCAGCAAAGGTCAAACAAGACGGGTCAAACAAGACGCAGGCTATTTATAGATACGCCAGAGTGTGGTTCAATAATGAATTTACTAGCGCGCAAAATATAATTCCCGATAACTACGCTATATTATTATTATCATTTATTTAGGCATTTTTGTATAGCGCTTACCTTACAGCTCTAAGCGCTTTACAATTATTAAAAATATGTAAACTATTTAAACTGCTAAAGTAAATACAAATGAAAAACCAGAGACACTAGAATAGTAACTACAATGTGAAAAATGACTATAGAAACAGTAGCTTAAACATTAAAATGGCTATAAAAAAACAAGTACACTTGGCACGTTTTGGCATAAACTTAAATACAAGATCAACCCGAGACTGAAAATGAGGCAGGGCAAGGAGGGTGCATCATAGGTCATAGGCGGACCTAAACAGATGGGTTTTAAGGGACTTTTTGAAAGTGGACGAGGTTTCACAATGACGGATGTGGAAGTGGAGCTGGTTCCAGAACGTGGGCCCATGGAATTAGAAGGAGCGTTCACCGATGGTCTTAGTTTTGGTTCTTGGGATTGAGAGGGTTCTATTGTCAATGGAAGAACGTAGTTGTCTTGTGGGGATGTAAGGAAGCAACAGTTCAGAGAGATAGACATGAAAGTGAGGGTCAGTGAACGAGTTGAAGCATAGATTGGCAGACTTGTACTTGATGCGAGAGGATATTGGTTGGGACATGAGATTATTAATATAGTTCATGGGCGTGAAATAAAAAGTGTGCAGTGACGTATCATGGGAGAAGGGGTGTAGCAAAAATTGGGATTCTTTTAAATGTGCGTTACTTGAGTTCATGTTTTGTCAAGTAACTTTAGTAGATGGGAAGTTCACGCATTGCTGTCGCCAATGTTTGTCGGGCTATATCAAGTTAGTCATAATTAATTTAAAATTGAGTAGTCTCCAATCTGACGTTTTTGTTTTAGAGATTATAGCTACAAACAATTTGTAACACTACTGCACGTAGGGGATATTAAATCATTTTTATTGATAGTGAAAACTAAAGTTTGACGTAATTGTCTAAACTTGATTTTAATTCACTAGGCTGGGGGTACCGCGCTATATAAGAACTACTACTAATAATATTCACATATAATCAATTAATCAGGATAGTTGCTAGTGTTATGAACGCACAAATAAAAAGCATTTTGTTTTTTTGTATAAAGGATGATGCCCTATAGAGAGAGATCAACAAAATTCTCGAGAATTGATTTCCCAATATACGATACTAAATTATTAATATTAGGGTTAACAATACTCGTTCATTAAAATCATGATAAACGATACGCGACTACTAATATGAATGCAGACGATAATCGACTATGTATATTACGGTACACGATACTTGACTATTTAAATTACGATACATGATGTTCCCATAGAAATGCTCAATTCCTCCGAACCCCCCCCCCCACACCCAGGGGGTTCAGCAGCCCCTATTTCAACACAGCTACACACCATCCTCGAGTTATGACTCACACAGATTTAATCAAGGATTAAATTACCAGATTGAAGCAAGACAAGCAAGGGATATAATGATGGCTTATTTTTCATGATGTATTATCTCCTCCTATTACTATTAGTCCATCGTTTTCACTTTACTTTTTAAACTCCAAGAGAATTTGTTCTTGAAATTAACCAATTAGTGTCAGAAAGTCAACCAACCGTGTCCATAAATTGACCCATTAATGTTCACCATGCCATATCAACTGTCAACAATGTATTCCAATAGTATCCACTATATTAACTCATTTTTATTCTTAATGAAACTCATGAATGTCTACAAATGAACTCAATAGCGTCCAGTATTCAACCCTTTAGGGTCTGCTGTTGAACCAAATGCAGTTACCAACAACACAACTCATGAATGTATACGACTGAACTCAATAGCGTCCAGTATTTAACCCTTTAGGGTCTGCTGTTGAACCAAATGCAGTTACCAACAACACAAATGATATCAACACTGCCAGCAAACAGCCGATATCCAAGTTCTTGGAAATGGAATTCTATGAACATGAAAATAATTGATCCATATTGCCTGTGATTTATCGAGGAGTCAACCAACTCTTGACCTAGCACTTAGTTCAAACCAGTAAACATTTAAACAATACATTTATTGAACTTTCCGACAAAGTGCGATTTCATTAAAATAGCAAATGTCCAAAATAGTTTTGCCTGAGACCATACACGTCTGAGATAGATCCGAATACGAGATGCTTGGAAAATATTAATTTTAACCAATTTATTTTAGGTTCTCGCCACATTCCCTGACATTTTTTAGTTTAAATTTTTGACAAAGCTATTTGAAACAAATTTTTAAATGTTTGTTTTCTTCCAAAAAGTATTTTTACCAATGTACATTTTCCTGAATCCCAAATGATCTACATTCCGACTTGTCTAAATGTAAATCTGAAACAAGATACTTTATTTTCGAAAACAAATTTTTTTCTTTTTTTTTTTAAAGATAGGGATCTGAGGTTTCGTCTTAAAAAAATGATTGAAAAACAGATTGACAATGTACATTTTCCTGAATCCCAAATGATCTACATTCCGACTTGTCTAAATGTAAATCTGAAACAAGATACTTTATTTTCGAAAACACATTTTTTTTTTTTTTTTTTAAAGATAGGGAGCTGAGGTTTCGTCTTAAAAAAATGATTGAGAAACAGATTGTGGAGAGGGTAACACTAGAATGCCATATGTTGTTTTGTTTATTCAGCAATCTGTCGAGCATGGGAAGTCGCTTGTAATTGTTGCGCACCGGATATTGTGTTTTATAGCGCGAGGTGTGTTGTGAGAGATGGTAGTTAATGAACGCTTTCCTCGCCTTGAAGCTGGTGACGTACATTTATTGTAATCATGACGTAGCGTCTGGACTGTCTTTTGGCGTACGGGTATTTTGGTTCAGCTGTAGATGAGAGAACCTTGTAGAGGATTGTTATCGTTATTCTCCGTTTTAAAGCGAGCTGCGTTATACATGTGTTTTATTAAGTGTACAGGCCTGAAAGATGTGTTTTCTGGATTAAAGTTTACATTGCTAATGCAATAGGACTTGTGTTCAATTCGGCATCATTACGATGTATGAAGGTATACAAGAATCAGATGACAGGAACCAACCAAGTATGGATTTTGACACAGTGGTTTCGAGTACCTAAGCCATAAAAATATCCCATCAAATGAACTTTCAAAATACAGCCATCCTTGGTTTCCTATTTTCGTGTTATTCCAATGACCAGGGTCAGCAGGATGGCGTCTGGTTCACGCCTCTTCATATACGTCACAGTCTCTTACAGAACATATCAGCGGACGGAGCTCGGAAATTGCTTAAATATTTTGAAACGGGAGGGGGGGGAGGGGGGGCGGGGTGGCACTTGCTAAGAAAAGTGCCCTAACATTAGACCTACGTGATGGATCCGTGTACCCAAGCTGTTGCGTGGCCACTTGTAGAGAGCGATCCCCATTTAGGAACGTGTGCTTCTTGTATCTGTAACTTGTTTGCTCTCGTAATAGCCCGTCTTCCAGAAGTGGATTTCTGCACGTTTGAGGTGACGGTGATCGGAGTTGTGACTGTTGAATGTTCCCGCCTTGAGTTGGGACTGTTGAATGTTCCCGCCCTGAGTTGGGACTGTTGAATGTTTCCACCCTGAGTTGGGACTCTTGAATGTTCCCGCCTTGAGTTGGGACTGTTGAATGCTCCCGCCTTGAGTTGGGACTGTTGAATGCGCCCACCCTGAGTTGGGACTGGTGAATGTTCCCGCCTTGAGTTGGGACTGTTCAATGTTCCCACATTTTGATTTTGACGTAGCTGATGTGTTCAAATATTTAAGCCTCAGAGTTCGGAAATTTTAAACAAAACTAGAAATAGCAGTTGCCCTTCTTGGTAGAAATTCAAACCATCCAAATGAGTTCAAAAAGTTAAATGAACATTTATAAATTAATTAGCCTACCAATGAGTGCAGATTTAATTCTAGCTCTGCACATTTTAAAAAAGCACATATGCAAGAAAATATAAATAAAAACACTTGGTTACTTTGCCTTGTGGTGGCGTAAAATGAGCTATTTATTCTGGCTTTGGGTGGCGTAAAATGAGCTATTTACTCTGGCTTTGGGTGGCGTAAAATGAGCTATTTACTCTGTCTTTGGGTGGCGTAAAATGAGCTATTTACTCTGGCTTTGGGTGGCGTAAAATGAGCTATTTACTCTGGCTTTGGGTGGCGTAAAATGAGCTATTTACTCTGGCTCTGGGTGGCGTAAAATAAGATATTTACTTATGAAATGAGCCATATAAATTGATTATGTTCTATTTGCAATTAGCTTTCAAAATACATTTAAAAAAAAAAAAAAACCTATTTATCTCTATACTCGAACAACAAATTCATTATCCAAGTTCAAATACATCGTCTGATATATGACGTGCACCTTGGTTGTAAAATTATCCCCTGAAAGAAGACAGGACATTGGGTATTCAAATTTTGGGTCAAAATTTTGAAATACCAACTTGCATTGCTTCCGTAGATTCCAGGTCGTTAAAACAATAATATTCACTAACCTGCTTAAACGACTTCACCCAAATATGGTAATGACGTGAAAAAAAAAATAAAGCGCTCTATTTTCTCTTTATTAAATAGTGTTACCCTTCTTAGTTAAAGCAAGTCTCTTATAATATACGGCTTAACGGGTTAGATTTCAGATGCATATATTTTTTTTAAGGCACCAAATGAAACTATTTACGACCACAATCCATTGGATCAGAGCCGAGGTCAAAGGATCAGAGCCGAGGTCAAAGGATCAGAGCCGAGGTCAAAGTCCCCGACCTCTGTGTGCACGCGCACTGCACATGTTCACATGTTGATAGGCAGGGAGGACGTGACAAGACAAGGGAACATTGGATGCCCGTGTATGTTTGTAGGACGTCTCGTGTGATTCGTTGGACGTCTCGTGTGATTGCAGGACATCGCGTCGTCTCGCGAGATCAGGATTTGCACTACGGCCAAGACGTTTACTAGTTTTCGTATTTGATGCTCCTCAGAGTCGTTCGTCAAACCTCCGATATTGATTTTACTGTTATTAATGGGTCTTTGGATATTAAATGGAGTGTTTACTAAATCTATAGACCGTCCTGAAATTGCAGGCATTCATCTTATCAATGCAAGTTTAGGCATCCCTCGTGAGACCACCCTCTTGGGGACATCCCTGGTGAGACATCCCTGGTGAGACATCCTCGTGAGAAATCCATCGTGAGACATCCCTGGCTAGACATCCCTAGTGAGACCTCCTTGGTGAGACATCCCTCGTGAGACATCCCTAGTGAGACATCCCTAGTGAGACATCCCTAGTGAGACATCCCTGGTTAGACATCCCTCATGAGACATCCCTAGTGAGACATACGTGGTGGGACATCCATGGTGAGACATCCCTAGTGAGACATACCTGATGGCACATCCCTGGTGAGACATCCCTAGTGAGAAATCCCTCGTGAGACACCCCTCGTGAGACATCCCTTTTGGGGACATCCCTGGTGAGACATCCCTGGTGAGACATCACTCGTGAGAAATCCATCGTGAGACATCCCTGGTTAGACATCCCTAGTGAGACCTCCTTGGTGAGACATCCCTCGTGAGACATGCCTTGTGAGACATCCCTAATGAGACATCCCTAGTGAGACATACGTGGTGGGACTTCCCTGGTGAGACGTCCCTAGTGAGACATACCTGATGGGACATCCCTAGTGAGACATCCCTAGTGAGACATCCCTCGTGAGACACCCCTGGTGAGACATCCCTCGTGAGACATCCTTCGTGAGACATCCCTCGTGGGAAAGCCCTGGTGAGACAGCGCTCGTGAGACATGCCTGGTGAGACATCCATCGTGAGACATCCCTGGTTAGACATCCCTAGTGAGACTCCCTCGTGAGACACCCCTTGTGAGTCATCCCTAGTGAGACATCCCTGTGAGATATCCCTGGTGAGACATCCCTGGTGAGACATCTCTAGTGAGACGACCCTGGTGAGACATCCCTGGTGAGATATCCCTGGTGAGACATCCCTGATGAGACATCCCGCATGAGACATCCCTAGTGGGACTTCCCTCTCTCGTGAGACATCCCTCGTTAGACATCCCTGTTGAGACATCATTGGTGAGACATCACTCGTGAGACATCCCTTGTAAGACATCGCTTGTGAGACATCCCTGCTGAGACATCCCTCTTGAGACATCCCTCGTGAGACATCCTCGCTAGACATCCCTAGTGAGATATCCCTAGTGTGACATCCCTAGTGTGACATCCCTGGTGAGACATCCCTAGTGAGACATCTCTCGTCAATGTGCATTCATAGAATCTTAATCACGTGTCTTTATTTAGTGTTTTGAAATCAAAGTTTGAAGTAAGTTGCCTCCCAAACATTGATTTGGTACTTTAATATATCCAGGCATGACTAACATTATTTGATGCGTTTCGCCGGTCTGATGTATTGATATAAGTCGGGTGTATTTGTATTAAGACTTTTTTAAATTCTGACTATCTACATAAGCGGGGCTCAGCCTGTGGGTTGCGATCCCTTTGGGGGTCGAAATACCCTTACACAGGGGTCGCTAAGACCATCGGAAAACACATCTTTATAAAGTAAAATGAGAGTAATTTTATGGTTGAGCGTCATCACTATATGAGCTACTGTATGAAGGGTCACGTCATTAGGAAGGTTGAGCACCACTGATCGACATCAACCTTAAAAATTAGCCTATACAAAAAGGGTTGAAAACATAATTTTTATTTCAGTGCTTCTGTTCTGGTGACATCTTCTAGCATATACTTTCAATTGCACTTTATATAACATAATTGTATGCATACATCTGAACATGCAATAAACCAAGTTTGAGAAATTTACCCGAAGTAAAATTGACACGGTAAAGAAAATTCTAGAATGAAGAAAGCGGAAATAGACACCAAAGATAGGGTGATTAAAATGGCAGGGAATTGAATAGTAACGTTACTCCAAGTAACATGAATCCGATCCGATAAATATTACTCCATGTAACATGAATCACAAAAATATTTCTAAAAGGAGGTAAAATGACTCACAGAAATGTTACTCCAAGTAACATGACTCGCAGAAATATTACTTCAAGTAACATGACTGAACTAACATGACTTCTAATAACATTACTGAGCTAACATGACTTCAAGTAACACGACTTCAAGTAAAATTACTACAAATGTAAAATGACTTCGAGTCAAATGACTCCAAATTGCATGAACAGAATCGGAACCGTAAAAGTCTAAAGAAATCCTTCACTAAATGACCTAACATAGTGAATCTAGTCATTTCTGAGATGGGCTTGTGTCTGAGATGGGCTTGTGTCTGAGATGGGCTTGTGTCTGAGATGGGCTTGTGTCTGAGATGGGCTTGTGTCTGAGATGGGCTTGTGTCTGAGATGGGCTTGTGTCTGAGATGGGCTTGTGTCTGAGATGGGCTTGTGTCTGAGATGGGCTTGTGTCTGAGATGGGCTTGTGTCTGAGATGGGCTTGTGTCTGAGATGGGCTTGTGTCTGAGATGCGCTTGTGACTGAGATTGACTTGTGTCTGAGATAGACTTGTGTCTGAGATGGACTTGTGTTTGAGATGGACTTGTGTCTGAGATAGACTTGAGTCGCCCACACTAGCAAATTTGTCAGACAGACCTGCTTTGTCAATATCTAAAATAGGACCTGCAGACACCAGCGTTCATGTCAGATAGACCATGCGTTGCAGACACCAGCACACATGTCAGATAGACCAGGCGTTGCAGACACCAAGCACACATGTCAGATAGGCCAGGCGTTGCAGACACCAGCATACATATCAGATAGACCAGGCGTTGCAGACACCAGCACACATGTCAGATAGACCATGCGTTGCAGGCACCAGCATACATGTCAGATAGACCATGCGTTGCAGGCACCAGCATACATGTCAGATAGACCAGGCGGTGAAGACACCAGCATACATGTCAGATAGGCCAGGCGTTGCAGACACCAGCATACATGTCAGATAGGCCAGGCGTTGCAGACACCAGCATACATGTCAGATAGGCCAGGCGTTGCAGACAACAGCATACATGTCCGATAGACCAGGCGTTGCAGACACCAAGCACACATGTCAGATAGACCATGCGTTGCAGACACCGGCATACATGTCAGATAGACCATGCGTTGCAGGCACCAGCATACATGTCAGATAGACCATGCGTTGCAGACACCGGCATACATGTCAGATAGACCATGCGTTGCAGGCACCAGCATACATGTCAGATAGACCAGGCGTTGCAGGCACCAGCATACATGTCAGATAGACCATGCGTTGCAGGCACCAGCATACATGTCAGATAGACCATGCGTTGCAGACACCAGCATACATGTCAGATTGACCATGCGTTGCAGGCACCAGCACACATGTCAGATAGACCAGGCGTTGCAGACACCAGCATACATGTCAGATAGACCAGGCGTTGCAGACACCAGCACACATGTCAGATAGACCATTCGTTGCAGGCACTAGCATACATGTCAGATAGACCAGGCATTGCAGACACCAGCACACATGTCAGATAGACCAGGCGTTGCAGACACAAGCACACATGTCTGATAGGCCAGGCGTTGCAGACACCAGCACACATGTCAGATAGGCCAGGCGTTGCAGACACCAGCACACATGTCAGATAGACCATGCGTTGCAGACACCAGCATCCATGTCAGATAGGCCAGGCGTTGCAGACACTGGCACACTTGTCAGACAGACATGCTATGCCGATAGTTAAAACATCGATGTGGAAGAGGAATGCCTCTCCAGCCACGGCGTGTGTGTTTTTTTGACGTAGCGCCAAGCAGATTAATTTAACACAGACAAATACTTCAGTCGGCACGTGCTGGGACTTTGGTCGCGAAGGAATTATTTGAAAGAGCTCTTTGTGTCCCTGTAGTTTTAGTGTGTTCATTAGCGTTACCCTTTTATTTAATTACGTTAACAAAAAAAAAAAATTCACATTTTTGCAAGCTCTAACAGAGGTTAACTATAGCTGTGCACCCCCCCCCCCCCCCCGCCCCCACGTGGTATGGTCATTTTAAAGGGATTGACCATCTGACAATAAATTAAGAAATATTTCTTGAATTAACCAACTCAGGCTACCAATACTTTCTGCTACCAATACTTCCTGTTACCAATACGTTCTGCTACCAATATTTCCTTCTAACAATATGTTCTGCTACCAATACTTTCTGCTACCAATACTTTCTGCTACCAATACTTTCTGCTACCAATACGTTCTGCTACCAATACGTTCTGCTACCAATACGTTCTGCTACCAATACTTTCTGCTACCAGTACGTTTGCTACCAATACTTTCTGCTACCAATACTTTCTGCTACCAATACTTTCTGACAGGTGTATCAACATCACATGCATTCAGCTAAGCTTTGAATATTTCAAACAATAATTATACATAAGTGAACGGTTAAAATGTGATAAAATAAATATTTCTTTTTTTTAAATCCACTGTAAGACATCCCAGTGGTTAGGCTTGGCGAAAACATCACTAGATTATTTAAGTATTTATATTCTAAAAAATTTTCATTTATGATTTCCATAAATGCAATTTTAGGATTTACTTTTGCGTTGCAACACCTTTTCTCACACGCATCATACTGCGGCAGATGTGTCTCTACCAAAATGTAATCATATATATTATATAAATGTAATTTATACTTATGGAATGTTTTAATGTTACTGATGAAGCCATTAGCCGAAACATTTGCATGTGTATATAACCAAAAAAATTAACATCCATTGTTGTATTTACACAAATTTTGTCATTAATCTTTAGCTTTCACGCAATCCAACACATTTATAGTTAGTTAATTACATGGCAGCTAAGTGTTAATTTGTATTTTATATTGTTTTTACTGTTGTTCGTTCTCTTGAGCAGGCTTCTTGCCGACGCGTTCGTTCTTTTTATGCGTCCTTTTTTTTCAGGGTTTTCCATTCTTTGTTTCGCTCCTTTCCTTGTAGTTAACACGTCATTTCTTTTCTCTATTTCCTCTTTTTTTTTGATAAAGCTTCGTAGAAACCGCTACGTAAAACAAAAAACAGGGTGCTTAGTAACTTGCACCCCTTTTTCTATTTGTTCAAATTTATGTTACCTGCCGAACAGTTCATTCAATAATAAAGACTATTTTCTCAGTGTTTTTGTGAGAACTGCTTAACGGGGCCATTACATCTGATTACCGAAACGAAAAAAGGATGCCTACAGCTTTTCATTGTTTTTTTTGTTGTTTTAAATTAAGTATTCTTCATCACAAACCTGGTTCACGGCGATTCTAATTGATTGGTTTTCTTTTGTATGATAAGAAACACCTGCTTAAGAAGCATGAACTCCCATAAAGAGTTTTAAGAGCCAAGCACAATGTGACAGGTGACACAAAGCCTCGGTACAATAGACGACACGCAATAATATCATCAACCCAAGATGTACCCTCTCTCAGAGTTCACAATGGTTGTACCTTAATCTAAGAGTTCGCAAGGGTTGTACCTTCTCTCAGAGCTTACAATGGTTGTACCACAAGTTGAATTCGTGCTTGCACCACAAGTTCAATTCGTGCATGCACCAACCCAAGTAGTACCTCCTCTCAGAGTTTACAATGGTTGTACCTTATCTAAGCGTTCGCAATGGTTGTACCTTCTCTCAGAGCTCACAATAGTTGTACCTTCTGTCAGAGTTCTCAATGGTTGTACCACAAGTTTTATCCGTGCGCGCATCAACCCAAGCTGTACCTCCTCTCAGAGTTCACAATAGCTGTACCTCCTCTCAGAGTTCACAATGGTTGAACTGCAAGTTGAATTTGTGCGTTCACCAACCCAAGTAGTACCTTCTCTCAGAGTTCACAATAGTTGTACCTTCTCTCAGAGTTCGCAATGGTTGTACCACAAATTAAATTCGTGCGTGCACCAACCCAAATTGTACCATCTCTAAGAGTTCAAAACGGTTGCACCACAAGTTGAATTCGTGCGTAAATTAACGTCTCAATATAAAACGTAAACTTCACGAATCATCTTAAGAATGTTAAGATGTTTAAAAAACCTGAATGAACCCGGTGACACAATTAAAATAACGGAACAAATAAAGAACTGGCCTGGCAGCGGTTCAGCCAAAGCGCTGGTTGCACGAAAAACCCCACCAACCCGAGGTTGTTGTACTTCTCTGAGAGTTCACAATGGTTGTACCACAGAGTCACTCGGTTCGAGGAGTGCTATATCCAGGCTGGTCTAATGTTTTTCTTCCATGAAGTCGAGGTTTTCGTTCGAAATTAAATGTGCAACTGCGAGGCCGGTAAGGGCGTATCTGGATGAATGCAAAAACAAGATCGGGTAAAAATGTTGTTGAAGTATCCAACGCAGACAACGGTTCTCAATGGGATTGCTTAGATGTTTGGGGGAACCTCAGAGTAATAATCTTATATAAATAATTTCTTAATAAATATTCTCATATTGTAGCACAGCTCTGTGTGTGAAAATTGCTGTGTGTGAACATAGCTCTGTATATGAATATTGCTACGTAATGTCAAAATTGCTCTTTATTTGAATTTTTTTTCTGAATGTAAACATTGCTCTGTATGTGATCCTTGCTCTGTATGTGAACATTTGCTCTGTATGTGAACATTTGCTCTGTATGTGAACATTTGCTCTGTATGTGAAAATTTGCTCTGTATGTGGACATTTGCTATGTATGTGATCATTTCTCTGTATGTCAACATTGCTCTGTATGTGAACGTTTGCTCTGTATGTGAAAATTGTTCTTTCATATTTTTTTCCTCGTAGCTCCTAATAGATTAGCTTTAACCTATTTTCAAATTTACCGAAATGCAACACTACAGTTGTGTTGGAGAGTTTAATGTCACAACATGTTTGAGTGTCAAAGCTGCTCTCTTGGAAGCACTCTTAGTATTTTGTCAGCTGAGAAAGCACATCTAATTGAACGTAATATTATTACAGTGATCATGTTTTTGGTACGGTCCAGAACTTGTCGTTTTGATAACGACTTGGCTATTATTGTGTCTACCAATCGGTCGTTGACTTTCTCTTCAACATGTTCCTTTTAAGCGCTAAAACATATGGACTCAGTTGAATGTTTTTTTGTTTGTTTCTGGGTCATAGAGACCTGCTTTTTTTAAAGTTACTTAAGATTACTCCACAATGCAGCCTACTTAAAGTTACTTCAGATTTCGTTCATTTCAAATTTTCCAAAACATTTCCGCCTGATAGTTCCAGATATAGGGCATCCTATTTCATAATTTACCCAAAATTTTGGCCTGTCCCTCACTATATACTAAGTTTTTCTTGTAGCCTGTGTCCTGACCCAATTTTGCTTCAACCGCTTGTCTACTCCTTTTTCTTGTTCTGATGCTGACGTCATCAATTAATTTTGTGACGATGTGCTTGCAATCCTTTTCTACCACACCCTACCTTCCCTTGGTTGAGAGAAAAATGTTGTATAAGGTCTGATTTGCTCTAAAGAAGGCTATCGGGTGATGAACTTTCTAGAATTTACTTTTTTCGTTTTGACAACGTCCCTTTAATAATATGCCGACAGTTTTCCCAGCTGTGAGAGATTTTTGTTAATTTTCCTAGACATTTACGGGACATAATATACTCATTCCTTACACGATTGTACTCTTTGGGCGCGCGCGTATATTAATATGTGGAGTATACGTTAATATAGTTTTTATTTCTGTATATTTAATTTTGTATTTTCTTATATCAACTAAATAGTATCATTAAATTGATAATTGTTTTAATCAATAATTTTCGTATCGTTTTTCTTTGTACACAGGTTCGCAGACCTTTGTTACGTCTTGTTGAATAAACGAGCAAAGTATTAAAATAGAATAAAGTTGAAAAGCCGTACGACGGTACGTAAAAGTCCTAATCAGTTATTTTATGTACGTCTCTCTGTCCTTGAACGTCACAAAGTGTCGTCACACTTGTTCAAATACTCTCCTGTCAAACCTTAGAATAAAAACTCATTTAGCTGATAATTGTATAATCCAAGGATTTACTCTTGAAATATGGGTATAACCTGTCCAACGTTTCAATATCTATTTGTTTTATGTTCACATATAGGCCAATTGAAAAGAAGACACCTTATATTTTCTTTTCATTTATTTCCCTCACCCCGTAAAGCACTTACACAATTACCCCACCACGGTGCCATCTCTAGCCCCCCCCCCAACCCCGTAATCACGTAAGATTATGCTGCGAGGAGGTCGGCCTGGAACTACCGGCTTCTAAAGCGTCGAGTCCCGGCACAGCACATGGTTCCGGTACCATAGTGGCTCGTACCACGACGAGTACTTCTGACGGTCTGAGATTGTTATTTCAAGTTTTGCGACTAGTGGGAGCAGGTGGGCAGCACAAACAAACACTTCGCCCTGACAACACATCAATTCACGCTTAAGGACGTACTCGTGTCCCGTGAGTGGGCGATTGTTGGGACTGAAGTAAAGTTTCAGTGACTGTTGCTGCTACAGAAATGAAAAGCAAAACTGTAAATTTGGACAAAAGAAATCACTTTATAATTATTTTTTTCTTTTACATCAAACTCGACTCTTCAGCCGTAGGCGCGTTCTTCCGTAATAGGCTTTGTCATTTCTAATATATCCACCATTGTGTTAAGACACTCACTATTATCTACTGACACCATTTGGTTTTGACACTCCTTATTTTCAACTAAGATTTGATTGAAACTAATCAAAATGAATCAGTATTTTCTCCAAAAATATTTATTGAAAATAGAATAAATATGGATGATGGGGCCAAGGTCCATTTAGAGATCCCCTTTCTAATTTGCACCCCACATCCCACCTCCACACCTAACATCCGCCTTGCACCCCCACATCCAACTTCCAAATCGCACTCCCATATCCCACTTCCATATCACGCACCATATCCCAACACACATCCCACCTCCACATTCCATCCCCTATCCCACATCCCGTCCCTACATCCCATATCCACATTGCACACCCACATCCCACCTCCGCATTGCACCCCTCATCCCACCTCCGAACTGCACCTCCACATCCCACCTCCGAACTGCACCTCCACATCCCACCTCCGCATTGCACCCTTACAATCCACTTCATCATTACACACCCACATCCCACCTCCACATTGCACCCCTCATCCCACCTCCGAACTGCACCTCCAGATCCCACCTCCGCATTGCACCCTTACAATCCACTTCATCATTACACACCCACATCCCACTTCCGCATTGCACCCCCTCATCCCACCTCCACATGGCACCCCCACATCCTGCCCACAACAACCAAGCTCTTATTCCATGAGCAATGTGCCGTCACATGGTGATAAAAAAGACCATTCAGGCGGTATATACCCAAAGCGTGATTACAAACAACTCCTCACCTTGCCTCTAATGTTTCTAACCTTTCACTGCAGATCCTCTTGTACCGCTGTGGATCTCACAGAAGTACACCAGGCAGGACAGCGCCAGGCTCAGACATGTGTCCACGGTGGGTTAGCACCGCTAGTGCGCTCACACCTGTACAGATAGCAGGGGAGGAGATTCCGAGCCGTAATGGTGCGTTGGTGATTACCGCACCAGGTGCGGGCGCCGAAGTCATAAAAGTAAGTCTTCGGGAACCGAAACAAGGGAAATAATCTTCAAAAGTTCCTGATGTCAGCTGCTCAAATGTCAGAATGTCATGGTGTCATTGTAGAAAAAAAAAAGATAGAGAAAAATTAAATCTAATTGCGTTGTTGTTGACATTTTAGTCGCAACCAGAGAGCGCCTTCGATAACATGACATTTGTGCTACACAAGATGGATTGACAATTTGGCTACACAGGATGATTGACATTTGTGCTACATAGGATGATTGATAATTGGGCTACACAGGATGATTGATAATTGGGCTACACAGGATGATTGATAATTGGGCTACACAGGATGATTGATAATTGGGCTACACTGGATGATTGATAATTGGTCTACACAGGATGATTGATGATTGGGCTACACAGGATGATTGATAATTGGGCTACACAGGATGATTGATAATTGGTCTACACAGGATGATTGATAATTGGGTTACACAAGATGGATTGATAATTGGGCTACACTGGATGAATGACATTTGGGCTACCCAGGATGATTGACATTTGTGCTACACAGTATGATTGATAATTGGGCTACACAGGATGATTGATAATTGGGCTACACAGGATGATTGATAATTGGGCTACACAAGATGGATTGAAAATTGGGCTACACAGGATGATTGATAATTGGGCAACACAGGATGATTGATAATTGGGATAAACAGGATGATTGATAATTGGGCTACACAAGATAGATTGATTATTGGGCTACACAGGATGATTGATAATTGGGCTACACTGGATGATTGATAATTGGGCTACACAAGATGGATTGATAATTGGGCTACACTGGATGAATGACAATTGGGCTACCCAGGATGATTGACATTTGTGCTACACAGTATGATTGATATTTGAGCTACACAGGATGATCGATAATTGGGCAACACTGGATGATTGATAATTGGGCTACACAAGATGGATTGATAATTGGGCTACACTGGATGAATGACAATTGGGCTACCCAGGATGACTGACATTTGTGCTACACAGTATGATTGATAATTGGGCTACACAGGATAATTGATAATTGGGCAACACTGGATGATTGATAGTTGGGCTACACAAGATGGATTGATAATTGGGCTACACTGGATGAATGACAATAGGGCTACCCAGGATGATTGACATTTGTGCTACACAATATGATTTATAATTGGGCTACACATGATGATTGATAATTGGGCTACACAGGATGATTGATAATTGGGCTACACAGGATGATTGATAATTGGGCTACATAGGATGATTGACTATTGGGCTACACAGGCTGCATGACACTTGCGCTACACAAGATGGATTGAAAATTGGTCTACACAGGATAATTGATAATTGGGCTACACAGGATGATTGACTATTGGGCTACACAGGATGATTGATAATTGGGCTACACTGGATGATTGATAATTGGGCTAAATAGGATGATTGACAATTGGGCTACACAAGATGATTGACAATTGGGCTACACAGTATGATTGACAATTGGGCTACACAGGATGATTGATAATTGGGCTACACAGGATGATTGACAATTGGGCTACACAGGATGATTGACAATTGGGCTACACAGGATGATTGATAATTGGGCTACATAGGATGATTGACTATTGGGCTACACAGGCTGCATGACACTTGCGCTACACAAGATGGATTGAAAATTGGTCTACACAGGATAATTGATAATTGGGCTACACAGGATGATTGACTATTGGGCTACACAGGATGATTGATAATTGGGCTACACTGGATGATTGATAATTGGGCTAAATAGGATGATTGACAATTGGGCTACACAAGATGATTGACAATTGGGCTACACAGTATGATTGACAATTGGGCTACACAGGATGATTGACAATTGGGCTACACAGGATGATTGACAATTGGGCTACACAGGATGATTGACAATTGGGCTACACAGGATGATTGACAATTGGGCTACACAGGATGATTGACAATTGGGATACACAGTATGATTGATAATTGGGCTACATAGGATGATTGACAATTGGGCTACACAGGATGATTGACAATTGGGCTACACAGTATGATTGACAATTGGGCTACACAGGATGATTGATAATTGGGCTAAACAGTATGATTGATAATTGGGCTACACAGGATGATTGATAATTGGGCTACACAGGATGATTGATAATTGGGCTACATAGGATGAATGACAATTGGGCTACACAGGATGATTGACAATTGGGCTACACAGGATGATTGACAATTGGGGTACACAGTATGATTGATAATTGGGCTACACTGGATGATTGATAATTGGGCTACACTGGATGATTGACAATTGGGCTACAGTGATGTACCAGGTAATAGTTAATAATGAACCTTAAAAGATATGTGCAGTTGGGGTCCTGGTGGAGCATACTATTTTAGTTCTAGGATCTTGAAAAATGACGACATTATTGGAGATAAGTGGCTTTTATGATCTTCAATATAAACTGTTGGTGGAAACTCTTCATTTCTGTTAATCCGAATTTAGCTAATCATACAAAAGGTCTAATAAGATAAGATAAGATTCTTTTATTGATCCAAACAAATCGAAAGGTTTTATGATTGCATTGTACATTTTCAGCGCATAAATTAAACAATTTGAACACAAGATATTTATTAAAAAAAACTATTTCACTAGAGCCATTCAGTGAGTTCTCTTAGCCATATCAGGGAGTTGTTAGTTCTCATTAAGATTTTAGACTTCAGGGGGAGCACGCTGGTAAATTCGTACAGATTGGGGAACAAACAAATTTTTTATATCTTTTATACCTGATGAAAAGAATTCATCCCGAACGGGGCGATTCTAATTATCGGTGATGAAGAGGGTGGGATCTATAATCCAAAATGTGTTTAGTTTTACAAAAACATCTTTCTTCAAATAGTTCTTCAAGTTAAGGATGTTTAGTTTGTGTTATGTCCCTAGCTTTCTTGATTAGTCGATTTATGCGGTGTTTAATATCAGACGTTGAATTCCCACACCAGCAGGTAATACTGAAACTAAGCAGGCTTCCAATCGTTGCACTGTAGCATTGCTTGCTTGTTAGCGCCGAAATTTTACAGTAGAGGTAGACAGTCTCTAGTTAAAATTATTATACAGTATTTTGGCGTGCTCATGCCATGTTAGTTTATTATTAATGGTGACACCTAAGTACTTATGTGCCTCTAATTTCTCTAAACTTCGATTTTTTATATTGAGATCTGTAATCTGGTGTTTCCCCCTCCTGAAATCAGCAACCATTTCTTTTGTGTTTGAGACATTGAACTGGAGAAAATTTTCATCGCACCAATTGATAAAGCTTGTAACTAAGTTGCAGTATATGCCTTCTCCTTCAGATATTAAACCAAAAATCGTGGTATCATCAGCAAATTTTAAGATTGGAACGGTGTCGCTTGAGCTTTGAATATCATTTGTATATATTGTATACAGTACAGGAGAGAGCACGCAGCCTTGTGGTGCCCTGGTGCTTATTTCTCTAGTTAGAGATACTTGGTTATTTACCTTGACATATTATGGTCGATTTGTTAAAAAGTTCAGTATCCAAGCTTGAATCTTTAAATTTACACCCAACTAGGAAAGTTTCTTATCATAAGGTGTGGTTGGATAGTGTTAAATGCTGAAGGTGTCTCTTTGGTATTATTGATAGAATTTCGGTAAAAGCAATAATGTAATTTCCAGTGTGTATATATATATATATACATATATATATATATATATATATATATATATATATATATATATATATATATATATATATATATATAACATGTATTTCGAAAGCGCACCGGAATTGCTGTATTCTTTATAACGTTATCGGAAAAGCACCGTTTTGAATAACGACTTATTAAAAATGCGTACACCAAAAATAACTTATGTTCATGACCCAGATTTTTATAATGCGTCATTACGGAGTCAATAAGAATATATATTTATTCACTCTCTACTCCAAACATTTTTACACTTTTTTTTTTATAAATTATACCTTTTTGGATAAAGCGATATTGAACCAAACTTTCCACTAACCATGTTTAGATACGCGCGATAAAATGAAATCACCTCAAGTTAGTCAACATGACCCAGAAGTCGATGAGGTCGCGCTTATTAAGAATTAATAACGGTGAACATTTTGACAGGGTGAGGATATTTGATACTCGGCGCATGATCCACACTTCCGTTATTTTATCATTAACAAAGAAGAGATCGACGGGAGACAATAGAATAATGAGCTCATTATTGATTAAACAATAGTTCTGTCTTCTGGCATCTTATCCTTCTATTCTGCCCTTGGTTGCGTGGTGAAGAAAGTAATCTTCGATCAGACTTAGCACTTGCAACTGACCAGGGTGTACACTCAGACGTTGACGCAAGTAATCTATGAATGGACTTAACACGTACTTTCAAACAAACCACGGTTCACACTCAGACGTTTCAAAATTTGCATTCCACGTCTTCAATTTGCCCTAGACTGAAAAACATGGAAGTGAGGAAAAAAAAGTGCAGAGAACTAATTTATTTGAACACCGCACGGATTATTGATTTTTACAGTCTACGCTTTTTTTTAAAGTATTATTTTTCTACGCAGAATTTTCTTATTGGCAAATGCATGTCTGTCTGTGTAGTGTCCAGGTGGCAATGCGATCAGCAGTGGGAAGTTAACTATAGTCTGAATGAAATCAAATGATCATTGCCCATGATGTATCATAACAATATTCCGTAATGATACACAATAGATGGGACAACTCTTTTAGTCTTCCACAAAGTTTTAAGACTTTTGTTGAAAATATCTTTCTGTACGACTTTGTTAGAAATATCTGTCTGTGAGACTTTGTTAGAAATATCTGTCTGTGAGACTTTGTTAGAAATATCTGTCTGTGAGACTTTGTTAGAAATATCTGTCTGTGAGACTTTGTTAGAAATATCTGTCTGTGAGACTTTATTAGAAATATCTGTCTGTGAGACTTTGTTAGAAATATCTGTCTGTGAGACTTTGTTAGAAATATCTGTCTGTGAGACTTTGTTAGAAATATCTGTCTGTGAGACTTTGTTAGAAATGTCTGTCTGTGAGACTTTGTTAGAAATGTCTGTCTGTGAGACTTTGTTAGAAATGTCTGTCTGTGAGACTTTGTTAGAAATATCTGTCTGTGAGACTTTGTTAGAAATATCTGTCTGTGAGACTTTGTTAGAAATATCTGTCTGTGAGACTTTGTTAGAAATATCTGTCTGTGAGACTTTGTTAGAAATATCTGTCTGTGAGACTTTGTTAGAAATATCTGTCTGTGAGACTTTGTTAGAAATATCTGTCTGTGAGACTTTGTTAGAAATATCTGTCTGTGAGACTTTGTTAGAAATATCTGTCTGTGAGACTTTGTTAGAAATATCTGTCTGTGAGACTTTGTTAGAAATATCTGTCTGTGAGACTTTGTTAGAAATATCTGTCTGTGAGACTTTGTTAGAAATATCTGTCTGTGAGACTTTGTTAGAAATGTATGTGCGCATGACTTTTTGTCAAATGTCTATCAATACGACTTTGTTTAAAATGTCTGTCTTTACGACTTTGTTAAAAATATATGTCTGCATGACTTTTTTAAAAATATCTGTCCGCACGACTTCGTTAAAAATTTCTGTCTGCATACATTTGTTAAAATATCTTTCTCTAAGACTTTATTAACAATGTCTATCAATGCGACTGTGTTGAAAATGTCTGTCCGTGCAACTTTGCCTCCTAACATGTTGCAATGTGTTCTTACAATTGAACAAACGCTCCACTAATGGCTACCAGAACGGTTCGCCTTTCTTGTCTCACCCTCCTACAGGTGTCTCACCCACATCGGAACTTTGGGATTACAACAAACTAACTCGGCTTGGATTCACTGCAGGTAACACAGGCCAAAAAGTCCATTTAAAAAGTTTCGATGACTGAAGACATAAAAAAATGCCAGGGGGTAAGTACAACCGTTAGCTTTAATGTTTTTGTCATCTGGAAGACATTGCACACAACAGCTGTGTGACACTAACTGGGACGATCAAGTGAAGCTGACAAATGATCTACGCCCACACGTTATTGCAAACAGAAGACGACGACTGGGCGGAAATATAGGGTATCAAAGACAGCAGCGAGCAGTCAAACATGTTATGGGATGACATGAGGACAACATCGAATGAATAGTTAGCTGCTTCGTGAAATTTTTCTGAGACTTTCCTTTGCTGAACATCTTTTCATTTTTTTCCTTTGAAATATTACTGTAGGGAAAAAAAAATTTGTGGGAAATAATTGATGGAATTCACTGATGTATCCCATCCCCCATACCCCGGTGGGGGGGGGGACACAAAGGTCAAAGGTGAAGGATTAAGAGAAAGTTCAATATTACAGCTTGAACAATTTGGTAATAACGGAATTTAGAAGATTTTCAAAATAAAATGTACTCTTTATGTTTCATTTTGCATACCAAAAGGCACTCTACATTTTCATTTGAATAATATTTAAAAAGAACAAATTACTCCTGCTTGGATTCTCTCATTGAATCCAATCGAATATTTTATCCCCCCCCCCCTCCTCCGCACACGTCCTCCATCAAAACAAACATTTCGCCTCCGACGCTGCACATAAAAAAATGTACTCTTTATTTTTCATTTTGCATACCAAAAGGCACTATACATTTTCATTTGAATAATAATTAAAAAGAACAAATTACTCCTGCTTGGATTCTCCCATTGAATCCAATCGAATATTTTATCCCCCCCCCCCTCCTCCGCACACGTCCTCCATCAAAACAAACATTTCGCCTCCGACGCTGCACATAAAAACGACTTACGATGTACATAAAGTACATCAAACGTCACCTGTTTGATGGATCCATCATGGGAATGCACGTCATATATTTCCCCCGCCCCAAACGCCCGTGGACAGACACAGATTTAATCAAACTCGTCGACCTCTCGGAATGGAGAACAGATCTCAACGCGATTTGAAAATACCGCGTTACGCTGTTGTCATAACCTTTGCCGCTATCTGTGAACTCCAGCCCTGGTACGTCTTACTTTACGTAATGGATCAATCTTGAAGTTACGCCTCCAAAAAAATGGCAACATATCTAACTGGAATATTCGACATCATTGGAGGCTATTAAACCTAACTGAAATAGTTGACATAATTGGAAGGTATTGGCTTATATCTAACTGAAATAGTTGACATCATTGGAAGGTATTGGCTTATATCTAATTGAAATAGTTGACATCATTGGAAGGTATTGACATATATCTAACTGAAATAGATGACATCATTGGAAGGTATTGACATATATCTAACTGAAATAGATGACATCATTGGAAGGTATTTACATATATCTAACTGAAATAGATGACATCATTGGAAGGTATTGACATATATCTAACTGAAATAGATGACATCATTGGAAGGTATTGACTTATATCTAACTGAAATAGTTGACATCATTGGAAGGTATTGACCTATATCTAACTGAAATAGTTGACATCCTTGAGGGTATTGGCTAGGTCTCAAGTTTGGTTGTTAAAGGACCTCTACTTAGACACCATACACAATACTCGCAATCGTTCTCTGGAGAGGCTATTACAACCGTGGATAAACGTCACCCGGCATTTGACGTCACTTGCGACTTAAGGGTGGAAGCTGGCAGGACCTAGTTAGAGTAACAATGACATGTTTAAAACACACCAGAGCTAATTAGATATTAGTATATCTTGACGTACAGAACAACCCCAATGGCGGAGGACTCTGCTCATGCTAGCATAGCAGCATACACGTCCGTTTAGTTTTCAAACATAAAACAGGTTTGAGATCACCTGCCCAGGTATTTATCCTTTGAGATACAAATAGATCGCCTTTTGTCTTGCTTGTAAGCTGTTTCTATTTCTCACTTCGTCATTTGTTTTTAAAAATCAACTTTGAGAAACCACCAGGTGTCGATATTTAGTAAAAAGTTATTTTCTTGATAGTTCTTTAGAAAACATGAAACGCTTTTATTTCATATAGCTTAGTTCGAGATCTTTGGTATGAGACAGTGTTGTTGGTTGTTGG
The DNA here is from genome assembly GCA_964033795.1 of Lymnaea stagnalis. Taxonomy (NCBI): domain Eukaryota; kingdom Metazoa; phylum Mollusca; class Gastropoda; family Lymnaeidae; genus Lymnaea; species Lymnaea stagnalis. The sequence continues at coordinate 119,428 of CAXITT010000861.1, forward strand.
TTTTGGTTGTTGGGTTATATGAAACGGTATGTGTTGTTGTTGTGTTGTCGTGTGTGAGGCAGCGTTTGCTGCTGTTTAGGTGAGGGTGTGGGTTGGTGGGGCTGGCGGTATTTATGTATGTGTGTATGTGTGTCTCTATGCGTGAAGTTAATGTTGTGTTGATGTATGCAGTATTTGGACATAATTTTTTTAATTGAATTAATGGCGGGCTTTCAAACGGAAGATGAAGTGAAAGTTTAGGTGCAGAGACTCTACTCAGTAGGCTGTGAGAGTGTTTTCTATTGCAGTCGATTACTAGTTTAGACTCAAGTCATTTAGTTTCAGTCAGATTTGGAGTTGAGAGCCAAGTCATTTAGTTTCGGTCAGTTGTACTGAAGATCTCCTCATATTACAGTAGAGAGTGATTTCCTCGGCTTGAAACAAGCCACTTTGGAGAAAATGAAGAATTGGAGGGCATCGGAGGGCATTACAAGAGTTCAGCATTTCGTTAACGAATAAATCATTTTAATTTAAATAGATTATCTCCTGGCCAGAATTCAACATAAGATTTAATAATATGGTAAGTTATAGGTCTTATTATTTTCATTAGTTGGCTTTTTTTTTAATAATGTAGTTGACCAATAAAGTTTGCTTTCCTCAGCGCCTTCTTTCCTTTGTTGGCCCGGATGTGGCCTCGATATGGCCTGGATATGTTAAGCCCAGTAAGTCCACCAGCCCACGAACAGTGCAGCAACATCACTGCCGCCAGACGGTGGAGCACAACACTATCCCTCTATGCCCACCCCACCCCCCCAATGAAGCGCCCAGGGCCACCCTGACACAAGATTGATATCTTCATACATCCGAAATGCCTCAAACTCCCCCCCTCCCTTCCCCGGCCCCCTGTTTTCCTACACAAACTAATCAATTGCCCTTTCTCGGGAGAGAGATCGGAGGGAGATGTGAATCAAGATGCAATCAAGATATTAATAACAGTTTTAGCAACGATGGTAAATGATTTTATACACAGTAACAAATAAGAGATTTTCACAACAACAACAAAAAAGAAGCGAACAACCAAGTGTAATCAACGGACAACCAAGTGTAATCAACGAACAACCAAGTGTAATCAACGGACAACCAAGTGTAATCAACGGACAACCAAGTGTAATCAACGAACAACCAAGTGTAATCAACGGACAACCAAGTGTAATCAACGAACAACCAAGTGTAATCAACGAACAACCAAGTGTAATCAACGGAACGCACCAACAAAAAGGTCGCCCTAACCTTTTGTTATTATTATTATTAGTGCACACGTGATCAGAGTTTGAACATAGAGATTTAAAAAATGCGCCATTTCCTTCTATTATCTTTAATCACAAGAAGACGGAGCGCTTACGAGGTATTCTGAGCTCATTCAAGCCAATATAATTCCCTTTGAACATTGAAAATTACCTGGTCGAATCGTTAGACGTCCATAAACGCGTAACAGCTGTGGTAGATGAAACAGTTTGTTGGAGATTTAAACATATGGGCCATTAAAATCATCACCCCCAGTGGAGTAAAATCAAATCTGAACTCAGCTGGACATCGATGAGCCGGACGACGACAATCCTGACGTCGATAATCGGGACGTCGATAATCCGGGCGTCAATCTTCCGGATGTCGACAATCCGGACGTTGAAAATGCGGATTGGTTAATCAGTGAACAAACAGTAATTCTGTGGCTCGAGTATTCGTGCCGCGATTGAAAGAGACCGCAGTAGCATCTCCGAATTCGGCTTAAAACATAATAGATAAACTCGTTCTTGAGCACATCCACGTCAGGGACCTTTCACAAGTCACTTGGGGGATCTTGACCCCAGTATTAACGAACACATACGACGTGTTGGTCTAGGGTTATGTACAAGGAAAGACTTTTTCCATTAATAATCACATGCACAATACTTCATGAGATTTGAAACACAGTCACATAGGAAAATTTTGTAAGTTTTGTCTAGTTTAAGTTTGTTCCTAAATCCGGACACGTCGACAATCAGGACAGGGTCAAATCACAAATAGTCTGGATTATCGATGTCTTACTTTGTACTGTAACATGTTCTTGTTAGAAACACGCCCATAATCCATTTTTCTTTTTCATATTTTGATTTAAACTAATAACAATCACTTTATAAGTTAAGCTACGTTGAATTAAACTATAATATAATAAAATTCTTTCATTATCAGATAAACTTTATAAGTTTGCGCTTTTGATCGTGAACATTCGACATCATGTTTTAAAAGCATGCGAATTTGAACGAAACATTCGACATCATGTTTTAAAAGCATGCGAATTTGAACGGGAACATTCGACATCATGTTTTAAAAGCATGCGAATTTGAACGGGAACATTCGACATCATGTTTTAAAAGCATGCGAATTTGAACGGGAACATTCGACATCATGTTTTAAAAGCATGCGAATTTGAACGGGAACATTCGACATCATGTTTTAAAAGCATGCGAATTTGAACGGGAACATTCGACATCATGTTTTAAAAGCATGCGAATTTGAACGGGAATGTCTGACAGTTCTTGTTCGATTTCACATTGCTTTCTGACTTTCATTAACGCAGTCAATCTCACAATCTAGTTGGCCGCATTAAATCGACATCACGGATGATTGGATTGACTTCATGCCTCGGAGTCGTGGAAGACTTCGAAGAATCTGCCCTTCTATTCCGGCTTAGAGATGATTGCACAAACCTCAAGCTCGTTTTAGAAATTTGATCAGATTGTCAGGATCGGATTCAAGTCAAAAAACATATTTAGACTCCTAATCTCTCAGCTAACACACATTAATGTTGTAATTGTTGTTTTAGAGTGTACGCCTGCGTGTTAATTCGGCAGCTTAATTTTAGCTTCATGAATTTAAATTATGTTTACAAATGTTAAAGTCCAGTAACATCATCTATACTTTAAAATAATAATCAACGATAAGATCTCCACAAACATTATATCATAGAAACGTACAACTAAATTCAGCCCTACCTGAAATGCCATTCTTACCTTGTCTTTAAATTCTTGTTTACAAATACAAATACTAAAGTGAGAGACCATGTAACGAGTGTCAAGTATCTAAGGCTCAATGAATTTAAAAACAAAACTATTTATGACTACTCACCGCTAAATATATAGAAAGGGTAGATTATAAAATATAGCTTTTTATTATTTTATACAAATTTTATTTTTTTAAATTTTAAGATCATAACGATTAGGAAACATCAATAAATGTTGATTCTTCATTCCACTCCATGTCGAGTATGAGCGTTCATTAGTCATTGTTGCGACTCAATATTATGTTCATTAGTTTTTGAACGCTTTTCCCGCGCTTGTCTATTATGGTTAGTGAACGCTCTTCCCGCCATTGTCTTTATGACGTATTTGTATGCTGAGTCGTGACGTATTGTCTATGCAGTATTGTGACGTATGTTTTAGTCGTGCGGCAGTCTTGAGTGGAACCTTGGAGTGATAGGATGTTTATTATATTTACTTAGATATTAAAGTTATAGTTATTATGAAAATGAGTTGAGTTTGTTAATTGATAGTGAGAATAGTACGACGCTTCAACGTGTGAAAGAACTGACGAATGTAATCAATCCAAGAAGACGTGTAGGAGTTGACATGGGGGCCCGTCCGGGATTGGTGAACCTCGTTATTTTCATACTTGAGGTAAAGTACAAGAACATTCTTATTATTCAACTTTAGTGAAGTTACAACCATCGTCGCATGTTCCCGTATTTCAATGTCGGAGCCCCGCTGCCACCGTGTGT